>CM077664.1:40085780-40271891 GCA_039707655.1 Elymus sibiricus | reverse complement strand
CTTCAGCACCTCATGTTCTGATCTTGTGCTCAGCAGCTTGATCAGCTGCACGGGGGTCGCTGCAACACTGCCGGAGTGGAGGCGGTCAGCGTCCTTCTTCACTTTCTTGTACAAGCTCTTGCACCACTCATCGTCATCGGGAAGAAGCTCAGGATGGTAGGCCACCAAGTATACACAATAACGTGAGAGGTGAATAGCAGCAATCTTATAGTCAGAGAGAGGCTGGTGTGACTGTGGCTGTGACCTCATTTCAAGGATGCTGGTAGCAATGTGACACACAAGAATGGTCTCAGCCGTACCTTTGGCATTCTTGACTGTCCACAGAAGGTTGTCACCGACTTGTAGCTGAATACTCCTGCACAAATAAATCACACCATTGTTCCGGCTTCGCCCGTAGCTTCTCAGTGTCTCGACGATGATAGTCTTCACTGCTCTTGGTACCTTTTTGTTTTGGTCGGGCAAATGAATGAGACGTTGAAGAAAAGCCACTGGAGTCCTCCTTGGATGGAGAACTAAGATCGAGCACTGGCTCATTTTGTTGTCCCAATGCCTCAGCAGTTTGCATCTATGACGTAGCACATGGTCAACACATTTTTTCAAGGTAGGATATTTCTGCCAAAAAGCTTGTCCTCGTACATAGCAGCAGATTATGGCTATTTTAGTCCAATTGGAGTAGACATAAGAAGCAATTTCCCTAACCTCGGTAAGCACAACCAGTGCAAAAAGTAGACACACTGGCGCAAGATCATGGTACAAATTTCCAACGCGCATGTCTATCTCATAGTCGGGAGAGTTGCAGTGCATCAAACACATTAGCTGATATCCACCACCATTGAGCAGCACGAGTGGGAACATAACAATGGTGGTAACCAAGCAGCAACCGATACTTAGCAGCGAAATAAATATGCTCAACATAGGCAGCCAACTCTTTGCATAAGAGACAGGGAGAGATGAATAGTAACAGTCATGAAGAAAAGAGAGCTCAAACCCAATCAAACCAAGGAGCCTCTCGTCATCATCCTCAAGCAACATATGCCACAAGAAATCAGCTGGAGCCTTCAGGACGCTAGCATCAGCAACTGTGTACTTCGCAAATCGACACCTTAATAGCTTGAACAATGCCAGTGAAAGGCATACATCCTTAAGTTGTGTTGTCACTAAGCCATCCAACTGCCAAACTTTGTCTAGTGTCACTAAGCCATTGTTGTTTACACTTGTCTCATCACCTCTTCTTGGCATATTTTTAAAGCTGTAACCATGAGACTGCTTCTCCAGTAATAAAGTGTCCTCTCCCATAACAATAAGTGGAGGTATATGATCAGGATGATGGCTTCCATCATGTAGTTGTTCCATGTATCCAACGATAACACGAGGATTGCGGCCAAGCACCAAGGACTGTCGTGCCATGTACCACGCATAACACTTCAAAATTAATTTGGCAAAGATAAGAGCAAACAGTGAAAGAATGACCAATCCTCTTAGAGAAAATACATTTTCCATGGACCACACTTTGTTATATCCGACTGGACCAGCATGTCTTGCATCATCTTCCTTTAAAACTCTGTGGTAAAGTCCAAGTGAACCTTGGTATCCTGCATTGTAGACCGCAAGGTAGGATGTCCATGCTGCTTGGACGAGTAGTACCACCGGAGGGTCAAATTTCCGACCTTCCCTGGCATCGGTGGCAATGATTGCGGTGGTGTTGATACCCACAATCTGCACAAGAGCTGTCCATGCTAAGACACGGCTAATGTGTTCGGTTGTATCGCATCTCCCTATTACGATTTCATCATGCCCGCGGACACCGCTATGAAAAGGAGCGGCTATAATACTTTGATCTCCCGTGGTGGAGACAACGTAGGAGACGATAGGCAGAAACAAGGTGGTCGCGCCCAGGAAGATGAAGCGGATCAACGGACGGTGGCTGTAACGATGGCCGTACGCACCAATACCGACCATAACCCCCATCAAGATGGCGTTGACTGCGAGGAGAGCGTTGACTCTCCACAGCTGTGCTACCATTATGTTGAAGAAGAAAGACGACGCGTCATCCTGGCAGAAACTAGGTGTCTTTGGATTGAAGCCGTCCATGACCTGAATACATGCCACAATTTCAACATTAGAGATGGGGGGGGGGGGGGGGGGGGGGGGGGGGGGGGGGGCTAGAAACGGAGCATCAAAATGATTAAAGATATAATCACATAGCATAAATATCATATTTTTAAGATTGATTTTTCCTGAAGAATACAAATATCATAAGGTTTAGAGAGTCAAAGTATGTCTATTGTTCTGCCACATAAATGACAAGAGCAAAAATACATACCCCTTAATAGGAAGTCCAATGGATGAGCACCATGCTCAAATGAAGGGGCTGTTTAGTTTGATATGCCCTCGTACAGCCGACCAAAAAGTTGGCGTTGACCCAGCCGAGGTACTCATTTTGATGGATATCAATTTTTTTTGTGGGCCCAAGCCTTCCATAACATGGTAGTTCAATTCTCTGTCTACTTTTTGGTGATCCGTGGATGGCGAAAACGTTCGCCAATTATTTGGCCAGCCCATGGTTGGCATGGTCAGCGTTGGCTCAAACCAAACAGCCCCGAAATATCTTTTAGGGTTGTTCTTTTAGCTGGCTTCCACATTGTTTACATCCGCATTAGCATCATGTTCATATGGTCCTTGAGATTGATTCAATTGTCTTGTAAAATTTATGAATTGATTCAACTCTCTTTCTGTTCATGTCTACACAACAAATCAATTTCCTCATCAAGATGTATGTTTGTAGTTTATACAACCATTTTTTTAGAATACACGTAAGCATGCGTATCATTCTATTTATTAGAACAGTAAAACTGAGCCTAAAGCGAGCCCTCTCACGATCTAGCCATTTCTGACCGTCCATTTGCGTGATTTGAAAGATCTTGGCCGTCAATTCTGGGGACCCCTATTTCTCGCTTTAAGCGAGCACCTGGGACGCCTCGCGCGGGGGGAGCCCAGATGGGCCGGCCTAGCCGCGCGGCAGCCGAAGGCCTGTTTTTTTTTCTATTTTCTGTTCTCGTTTTTTGCTTTTTTTTGTACTTTTATTTATGTTTTAAAATATTCTACATATATATACAAAAAACACTCTTCAAAAACAAATTTTAAAAAATGTTGAACAAGTATTTGAAAAATATTAAATAAGTATTAAAAAATGTTGAATGAGTATTTGAAAAATGTTGAACAAGTATTTGAAAATTTTGAATAAGTATTAAAAATGTTGAACAAGTATTTAGAAAACGTTGAATAAGTATTAAAAAATGTTGAACGAGTATTTGAAAAATGTTGAACTAGTATTTGAAAAATGTTGAACAAGTATTTGAAAAATGTTGAATAAGTATTAAAATGTTGAAGAAGTATTTGTAAAATGTTGAATAAGAGTTCGGACAATGTTGAACGTGTATACAAAAAATGTTGATCACTTATTAAAAAAATGTTTTTGACATATACGAAAATGTAGAGTGAAAACGAAAACAAACATAATAAAAAGTAAAAGAAAGAGAAAAAATGGAGAAAATGAAAAAAACTGAAGAAATGAAAAACCCGGAGAAAGAAAAAAAACGAAAAAACGGAGAAAGCCGGAGAAGAAAAAAAAAACAAAAAACCAAAAAAAGAGGAGAAAACAGAAGAAAAAAAACCCAGTGTTTTCCCTCAAGTAGCTCGCCTGTGCTATTCTAACGTGAACTCGAGCATGGTGCATTGGCTAGAAGCACAAGTCCGCATCATAGGAACCCGGTTTCGATCCCTGGGGTGCTCTTCCCTATTTCTTCATTTTATTACTATATATGCACTAAATGGGCCTGCCCGTTACTGCACAGGGTTCAGCGAGAGCAAGCTATTCGACTCGCTTAAAGCGAGAAATAGCTCTCGCGATCAATTCTGCTCTCTATTTCGTTCACCACCACGTATTATTTTACTGGGCCAAATGTCGTAAAGGGCTACTGCTCCACAGGAGAAATCTTATCTCTCTGGTAAACTGGGCCTCTTACCCAGCCCATTTATCTAAGCCAGCGGCGGTCCGCAAGTGTTCGGCCTCCAGAATTTTCCAGCCTCGCTCGACCCAGATTTTTTTCATCTAGCAGACAGAGGGAGGACGAGGGGATCGGGCGACCTACCCTTCGCTCCGCCCAGATTTCCATCGAAAGAAAAAGCCGAGAGACCGGACGGCGTTGCCGCACTTCTATTTTCCCCTTCTCTGCTATAGTCCCGAGAGAGGCGAAAAGGGAGGAGCTCGGTGTCCCTCGCTCCGTCGCCGGCCAGACCGCTGGTCCCTTCCCTCTCCGCCGGCTGCTTCAGCGGCGGGAGAGTGGGGGGACCACGGATCTGTGTCGCCGGCGTGTGTATAGTAGGGTAGGCTTGTGCGTGCTGCTGCTGCTATGGTGGGTGATGGCGGCGGCGGTGAAGCGAATAAGTGAGCCTCGGCTTTCCCCACGTCGAGGGTGGTCTTCGGAGCGGCTTCGGCGAGCCGATGGCTGTTGGTCCTCGTCACCCGCTCGGGCTGGCGAGCTTTTGGTTCCTGTTCCTGGTCGGCGAGGCGGCGGCGGCGTCCAGGATTTGGGATTCGGTCCTCCCGCTTCTTCCCCGTCGCGGAGACGAGCACTCCCGCGTTTCCACGAAGCGTGTGAGGTTGGTTCCAGGAGCTTGGCAGATCCCCTGAGGGTGGAGCGCTGGGCTTCGGCTTCGAGGTTCTTCTGTACAGGAGTTTTGTTGGGCTGCTCCCAGCTGGTGTTGTTTCTTCTTCCCCGTCCTCCTGCCAGTCTGAGTTTGCTCCTTTCTTCTTCTTCCTGCGGAGGCGATGATGGATTTGCCTGCTATGCCCGGGATGGAATCCCGGCCGACGATCTGGAACCGGAGTTTAGTTCCCGTCTTGCGGGACGGGCATTTATGCGGTACCTAAAGCCCTTGGTGGCGACGGCGTTTGCAGGTTGGTGGGCGCTTTGTGCTCACCGTTCTTCTGTGCCCGCAGCGAAGAAGAGAAGGACGAGCTTGGCGGCTGTGTGTCCGAGGTTGAAGAAGGCGTTCTTTGCACTCAGGGACCTAGGAGGGCTTCGTTGCAATTTTCTGTTTCCTGAGGTTGTTTGTGCGAAGTTGTTGGGACAGCTGTCCTGGATGGTTCCAGTGTGGTGTTTGCGTGTTTGTACCGTTGTGCTTTGATGTGGAACACGTAAGCCTTCTCAAAAAAAAAAAAGATTTCCATCGAAAGAGAGGGGGGAGGACGAGGGAGATCGGTCGCTTCGTGGTTGCGAGGGGAAGCGCGCGGTTGAACAGGCGAGCCGTCCCGTGACGCAGGCGACCGGTCACGGCCAAGCGCCCCGCTTTAGGGCTGATTCAGGCCGTTGCAAGTCGACGCAATCGCCGTCCGGCTGTTCGGCTGTTCGTCTCATGAAACTGCATCCCGGGGGTTTGAAGGAAGTAATCACTCTTCAGTTTCTCTCCAAGCATTCATGGCGGATGATGTGCGCCACTCGCGGCGATTAATGGATGCCACCTGGCTCTTTGTTTCTCATTCTTCCGCTGTGTATATATGCTTCCTCTCCGCTCACTCTTCTAACTCCGGCGACAGAACATCCATCAGCATGGTGTTCTTCTAGGTTCCCCTCTATCTTTATTTTTTATCATCCATTTATGATTTGCTTCTTCCACCCAACGATTACATTGTATCCTCCCAATCTAAATTTTGTACAGGGATTGTTCATACTGGGAGGTGGTCAATTTTTTCGGCCAGATATTGGAAACAGGTTCTCACATTCTTTTTATTTCTGAAATTCTTCAGCTGATAGTTCTAATGCCTTCTGAACAGGTAATTACTTAACGTGGACTGCCAGATTTTATCGTTTCATGTTTTACCATCCATGTTTTTACAGCATATAAGATTATTCATACCATGGTGCTATTTGTTGCTATACGCAACAGGGGGGGGGGGGGGGGGGGGGTTGAAGCCTCAATATCTTCTTCTATCCAGAAATGAGCAAAGCCCAATAATCATGCGGATATTTGCAAGTATGCGTGTGGATTTTCAGGACAGGCTTTGCATCGTTCCAAGCATAAGATGAGTTTCTTTCTAGATTAATATTGTGAACAGAATTCGAATCAAGGTGCAAGGAACTTCAATTCGAGATACCTCAGATCCATGCCTAAAACTGAAACTTATCAGTTCTTGACAAGCTTACTTAAGAATTTGCTTACATTTTTCGCCTTCCATTAAATGCAGTCTTTACTTTGATGGATGTTCATGTGCAGGTCTCTCTAACTTACAGAATTGAATTTTCATCGATTATCATTGATGGAATCAACAACTAATAGAATGGGGGAAAAGTTCCTCGATTTTTTCCATAGCATGCACGAATGGGTAGCAAAAATAAGTTATGTAGTCTTCAGTTACACATACTACTAAATAGTAGTAACTGATATCCCTCTTCTATTTTCTCCATACCATGCACGAATGGGTAACAAAACTATCCATCAAATTTGTGTGAACAGTGTTATGTTCCCTTCAATAAAGATTTCACCATCGGAGACGAAACTCTCAGTATATTGTGCTATCATCTCTGAATTCATGACATTCTCATTATTTACAGAATTTTTGGTTTTGTTCGTTTCCATTTGTATGATGTAGATGTATGGGAAATTTAATCTTATGATGTTCATTCAGGCAAGATACACTTGGTTCAATCTGGGGGCAGTGATGTCACCAAATCATTGGAAGAGTTAAGTAGTTGCAGTATGTATCTCATTTTTTTCTTATAAGGGAAGGCATCACGACATATACTCCAAATAATAACTACAGAAAATGAAATTGTAATATATGATTGTGAAATTGATTATTTTAAAATGTGAAACAGTGTATTTCAAAAGTGTGAAATTGTAATATAAAATGTGAAACAGTGTATTTCAAAAGTGTGAACAGTAACTCAATAAATAGTAAATTCGAAAAAAAATCAAAAAAATCTGAAATTTTACGTCATTGAAGATACTTGGTTGCGCAAGGTGCGTGCAAATTTTTGTGCAGTTTGAATTTTCCAGGAGCTCGTGACAAAGAAAAAAAAATATGTACGTTGGTGAACAGTAAATTCGAAAAAAATAGCAAACAAATTCAAAAAATTATGAAAATTTTTGGCATCCAAGATGCTCGGGTGCTCAAGATGCGTGCAAATTTTCGTGGTGTTTGGACATGGTAGGAGCTGGTGGCAAAAAAAACAAAAATTGGCTCGGAAAGAAACTTTGAAAAAGTGCACTATTTTGTTTTTTTTTTTGGCAAGAGCTCCTCAGATATCATTTGATTACGAAAATTTGCACACACCTTGCGCACCAAAGCATCTTGCATGACAAAAAATTTCATATTTTTTTGAATATGTTTGCAATTTTTTTTGAATTTACTGTTCACCGGCGTACATATTTACTTTTTTTCTTTGTCACGATCTGCTGGAAAGTCCAAACAGCACAAAAAATTGCACGCATCTTGCGCACCCGAGTATCTTTGATCCCACAAAATTTCAGATTTTTTAAATTTTTGTTGCTATTTTTTTTGAATTTACTGTTTACCAATGTACTGTTCACGCCGGACGGAAACCGCTCGAGGGACTAAATTTATCCGGTTTTAAAAGTTGAGGGACTAAGTTTTGGTGGTTTTGGAGTTGAGGGACGATTTCTAAACTATCGGAAGAGTTGAGGGACGAAAAATATACTTATCCCTTGAAAATATAGCATATTTCACTCTTTTCAAATAAACTGTTACATATTTTTTAAGTGAAATGTATTGTTTCACATACGAAATGTGAAACGCTGAAATTTAAATATGTTTGAGATGTATCCAAGATCGGTCTAGCTTTAAAGGTCTTGGCGCCAGAAGTTCAAATACATAAATTATTTTAAATACGAACTTATGGTTTAGAAGATATGAATGTTTTATTTGAGCAAAGGTGTAATAAAAGGTTGGGTTTATTGTGTGAGAGAAGAAAACGTGTGTTGTCAACTTTCTGCCATGCCTGTCATTCATGCCATGTGAAGGACAGTAGTGAGGCCCAAAAAGCTGTATTTTGTCAGGTATAATTTTTCTATAGCAGAAAGGAGTGAATAAATAGCTAGCAACCGCACGCATCTTGGTGACTGGATGGAGGGTAGATATGTTACCGGTAGGTAACGTTAACGCGCGAAACGACTTTGCGCGCATTGCATCGTAATGGGTACAGCTGCTTTTCTAGAGTGCGCTATCAAGAAAAACCTCTCGCTTCAACTTGCTAAAGTATAATTAGAGTGGGTCCGCCGATCAGCACACGCATGCGGGTTTCGCCTCCGTGTCAAATGGGAGGTCCTCACGGGCTGGATCAGAGGAGCGACCAGGGACCAATCATCTCTGTCTCCCATCCAAACCTGGTCAAGTGGGTTGTGGGCCACGTGCCGCCCGTGAACACGCGTGCTTGGCCCGTCACGGACCTGGCCTGGCATGCGCCTAAACAGGCCGTGCCCGACACTCAGCTTGCCTTGGCTCATGCCTGGGTTACGAGGCCGGGCCCGCATGCCAGCACAACACTACCTTTTTTCATATATATAGAGGCCCCCAAAACAGCCCAAATAGCCCAAATAGCCCAAAAACAACCCATTAGACCCAAAAGCATGCGGCCCACATGGGCCAAAGGTGCCGCGTCCCGACACATTATTAAAGGGGCCTTGCCTGGGCCTGGGGGCACGGGTTGTTAAGTAAACGTGTCGTGGTGGGTTGTGCTGTACCGGGCCAGGTGGCCAAGGTTTGCTCCCATCGTCGAGCCCTACGCCCCTCATCTTCCCGTCTGCGTCCCGCCTCCCTGCTAACCCCTGCGAGATAACCTTGCCGTGTGATTCTTACGAAAACAGTTGGCGCAAATCCCTATGTATATGGACGTTCAGGATAAGGGGACCGGGATGCAGGTGCTCTATTGAATGTTTTCGTCCCGCCTCCCCCTGCTCCTCAACCCTCGGCCTCACTCCTCCGTCGCACCGCCGCCTTCTCTCCACTAGCCTCATCGTCGGCCACCACCTGTCTTGTTCTGCCAGGCCTCTTTCCTGGCGCTCGAGGCGCAATAGTAGTGGCCAGCAGCGCCGATGCTCCTCACGGGCACGACCACACCCGCCTCCATGTATCTTTGTGTGCACCCTTGTTGCCGCCTGCTCGTCCTCTGGGTGCTGCCATCGGCATGGAGGCCTTGTTGAGAGGTATGAAGGTGAGCCACTCTCCTCTATTTTTTGCTCTTCCCCCGCTCCTCTTCTCTTCCTCACTGCTCCTCCTCCAACACCTCCCACTTAGGTAGGGTGGAGGCGATGCACACGGGCTAGGCAGGCCCACGGGACGACGGCGAGATGCATTGAGGGCAGCAGCGACAGCAGAGGAACCCATCCTCGTCGAGCCCCCACCCTGACAGCTACCTGCATAGGAGATCTGGCGTCTGCGGTGGGGATGAGTAGTCATGGCGGATGCAAGATTGGTATTATTTTCCTAATCGCTGAGGCAAATAAATTCATTGGCGGGGTCTCGGCCCACTTGCCCCACATTGGATCCATCCCTATAAAGTATTATAGCGTGTTCCCTCAAATAAAAAAAGTATTATAGCGTGTTTGTCTAAAAAAAAGTATGATAGCTCGTTCAATGATAATTACTTACTCGGTTCTAAAACTGTTGAAGTTTTAGTTTGTCCTAAGTCAAAACTTCTGTAAGTTACTACGATTTTTCTTAATATCTACAAAATCAAATGTATACATTATGGAAACATATCTTATGATGAATCTAGTAGAATAAATTTGATGTTGTAGATGTTGTCGTATTCTTTTTTTTTGGGGGGGGTGAGATGTTGTTGTATTCTACGAATAAATTTGATCAAACACAGCGAAGTTTGACTCAGGACAAACCTTGGCAGCGTGTTTGGCAACATTTAGGAAGGGGAATGGGAGTTTAGAGTAGGGAGTTCTATTGAGATTAGACATGGGATGAGTGGTTTAATTCCCAATCCTCTGTTTGGTGCATGATAGAAATTATGTGCCGGAATTTGAGGAGAAACTGTATTCCCTTGTTTGGTTTGTGGGAATTGACGGGGGACTAGACAAGGGAAGTTAACGTAAATTATGATGAAGGGTTAAGATTGACTCACTAAATCAATTCCCTTCCAACTCCCACCCCCTCCCCTGTTAATAAAACGGTGGGAGTTGGAGTCTCAAGTCCCATGCCTATTTCCTTATGAATTCCCAATCCCTCCAACCAAACAATAGATTTGAAGTCTCGTACCCCTTCAATTCCCATTCCCTAGCTCTAATTACCCACCATTTTATTAACAGGGGAGGGGGTGGGAGTTGGAAGGGAATTGTTTTAGTGAGTCAATCTTAACCCTTCATCCTAACTTCCCTTGTCTAGTCCCATGTCAATTCCCATGAACCAAACAAGGGAGTACAATTTCTCCTCCAATTCTCACACATAATTCCTATCACACACCAAACAGAGGATTGGGAATAAAACGACCCATCCCATGTCTAATCTCAACACAACTCCCTACTCTAAACTCTCATTCCCCTTACCAAATATTGCCAAACAAGCTGTAAAGGTTCAAGTATATTGAAACGAAGGAGTATGGAGTATCTGCACAGACAAAAAAAAAAGATAATCACGAAGGATTTACCTAATTAATGTTGTCCCAGGATGAGAAGCACCACGAGTCTCGGTCGATTCTTTCCTACTGCAGGCTAGAACGTATTAAGCAGCAGAGCAGGCTTCTGATCGGCGTTCACAGGGAGATGGAGTATCTGACCATCAGCAACCAAAGAAAACAAAAGAAAATGTTGACAGAAACGAACAAAAAGAGGAAGAAGCAGCGCCAAATTAAGATTAGCCGAAAGAGATTGCCGTGGCGATATACAACTTCGAGTTGGATTTACCTTTTGCCTCGGCGGCGGCGGCGGCGGAGAACGGAGACGGATCGACCTTGGAAGCTGGAAGTGCCGGCCGTAGCGGGACAACGTTCGATGCAGGGTTGACACTCGACACCCAACAACCGTGTTTGGCGATCGCTAAGAAGTCGCCAACCATATTTTGTTTACGGAGGAGTTTTAGCGTCTGTAAGAGTGTTTTAGTGCCTCTCAGAGGATGTCACACCAATTGTAGTAAGTATTGGCGTTTTAAGTATTGTCGTTTTATGGAGAGCCGCGTCATCGTCGCGTCGAGTCATACACACGTCATTATCTCGTGGGTGTGGGCCGTGTGGCTCTGATGTATAGCAATTTTTTTGCGGGGATGTATAATTACCGATATAATGTATACTACTCTATGTGTGATCTAGTCTTCTAGCAGCGGCGGAGACAGGCCCAGGCAGCCCAGGCTGCTGCCTGGGGGCGTAAGGCTAGTTTCCTTCGTGCACTGTAGCGAACACTGTAGCCTAATCCTGCCGCCGCCACTGTCTTCTAATATCAGTTATACATTTTATTTAGTGTAATCCGTGTTAGTTTTGAGTCTGGGCTCTTGCCTATGTTGGCTCGAGTCTTGGAGTTGATCATGTTTAATTGGTCCTTCAGCAGCATTTAGACCCTCACGCAGCGGCAAATATATTAGGGGGGTTCAACAAGTTCGAGCCCCCCCCCCCCCCCCCGCCCCCAACCACACACACACACACAAACACGACAAAAAAACAAAATTTTGAATTTTCTTACTAGTATTCATCCTAGCCCACCATTCTTGTTGTCAAAGTGCTTCCTAGCGCCCACGTCAGCCCCCCACAAGCAGTCGCACAAGGCAACTCGTATCAAACTTTTTAATCTTATTTGTACCCCCGTAAATATTGGGAGTTAGTGAACTTTTCTTCACACCGTTAACATTGAGCCCCCCTTCATTTTCTTTCAAGATTCACCATTGCCCTCACGTCTAGGTGGTTGTAATTAGATTGGTTTGCTTGCTTTGGCGGTCCTGGGAGTTTATAGTCTGTCACTTGAATCATTTGGTTTCATTATATGAAATTGGAGGAAGAGGCACCTCTTTCATTATATGCAGACTAAATGGTAAGGCTACCACATAATGGGCTACCAAAGAATCGCCACCCACCAGGTCGTTGGTTTGAATTCCACTAGGTGCATTTTATTTCCTCTTTTCTCTTTACTTACTTTTTCGTTTATCATATGTTTTCTCTTTTTTTATGGGGCAGCTAACCAACTCTTCTCTTGGTAGGTGAATGGACTAGAGCTACATACGTACTAACACCAAGTGGAGATGTTAATTAATTTTCCGGGGTACGTATGTAATTTAATAGTATATATGTGTACTTAAGCAAACTGATAAATAGTGGCATGTCGCTCTCACTAATTAATTAGGTACATAAACCAAGTTTTTTCCTTGATACCTTTCTTTTTGTTGGAACCGGAAGAGCCGGTTTAAAAAAAAAACTTGAAAATTTTGGTATTTTACCGTCTGAAAAATTCAAATAAAAATCAAATTAAAAATATCAATTCACAGCCCTATTATCAGGGCAAAAGGCTGCGCCTGTCCTTGGACGGAATTCGATAACAGGATCACGCGCACGCACAATAAGAATCTATACCACCACAACGTGGGCTGCTAGATGTTAAACATAACATACATAACATACAGATGTTATTTGATCTTTATTTGACATTCAAATTCAAAATATTTCCCATAAAATTCAAAATATTTCAAATTGTATCAGATTTTTCTCAGGAAGCGCGCAAAAAACATAAGAGGAGGAGGGGTTCAATCATAGGACCATGCGCACGCACGAGACAGGCGTTATTATAACTAATAGACGGATGCTATTAGACCTTTATTTGACATTCAAATTTATAAACTTCAAAACATATGGAACAGTGTCAGCACCCTAGGTGCCTTGCGATGAACACTCACGCGAGAGAGTGATAGCTCGAGGTAGAAGAAAGACACTAGAGTTTGCGTTGTAAACTTCACAACTTTTCTGAGCTTCTCATTAGCCTTTTATTCAGTCTTACAGAAAGGGAAAACGGGGATCACGGCCCCTGACAATGCGCCTACGTGATCAACAACACTCGTGCCATCCCATGAGCAGATTGACGAGGCGCAGGACTCGCTCCAGGTTGTTAGACCCTCGAGCTAAACTAGCTAACTGAAATAAAACATTCGAGTCTAACCTGACAGAAAAACAACGTCCTAACTGAACTAACTGAACCGTGACAGGACTTGTCGTTTTATTCAACAATTCACCCACTAAATCCTAAGCCTTGTCAATTTCCACCATGCCGATCTTTGCATGAAACTTTTCTTGTAGTTTGCTCCTGCAATCATTAGCAAGAGCTAGTAAATATCCTAGGTCAGGATCCATCTGTGCCCTTGGCGTTGCCTGTGGCAAACAATCATGTCATGTTGTAGGTATGAACTTCCTCTTTACACTTGCAGGAGTTTAAATGCAATTGCTTCCTCTTACAATGCTTAAGACTTAGTCGAGTGCTATGCCGGCGAAGCTTCTCAAAATATGAAGATAGACGCCAGAGATCATAGGGTTGCCCTTGATAAAGTTATTGGTAAAACATAATTATTTTACATTGGTATGAAAATAGATTCACCTTCCAAGTTCCATATCAGTCATATCATCAGAAAAGCTTCTCAATTGATAGCACAAAACCACTCTCAATGCAACTTGCTGTAGAGGTAAGGAAATATTTGATATTCACCAACAGACTATTTACTGCATACTAACTTGAACAATGAAACATTTGTAGGCATCCCAAAGCAACGACATGTTGTCCCTTACAGCTTTCAGCCACACAAACAGTGAGAGATTTGTTCTCATCCTTTGAATTTAAGTTGCAATTCAATTTCAAATAATTGTGACCTCCCTAGTTAGATTAGATGCTCCTGGTGATAAAGAAAAGACTCAAACAAGGTATTACTCATGGATCTGCATACTTATTCAATTCGCCGGCGAATGTTTTACCCCAGATTTTTTTCACAGGAACTCCGGTACAAAAAGAAAGAATTGACTTCACTGAAGATGCTAACATTATTCTAGCTAGCAGGTAAATCAAATCATTCTTCTATATATTTCTTAAATAAAATTAAAATACATATGTTGATTTGACATAAAATTATATTCTCACTATTTATCATCAGCACCAATATAAATTACATTCGCCAATTATGACTATCTACATGTATCACAATTTTCTGTCGATCTCTTACTATACATTTTTATGCAGCACTAGAAACAACAAGAATGCGGGAAACCTTCTAGGACAAGGTGAGTAATGTCACTATGAAAAATATATATCAAGGTACTATGCATCACCATACTATCTAGTTAATACCTTCCTAATGGTGCTAAATTTTCCCAGCATGTAGGGCAACATTAGGCTTTGCTACATAGAAGATGCATGCTTCAATGCCTTCCATGATGGTTACCTAGATTGTAACTGAGAACATTATCATACTTCTATGTGTTCTTAGCGGTACAAAACTGCATATATCATCATGTGCGACTACATGTATTTGCGAAGAATGTTTGCTCTGATTGTATTGGCAATTATTCATGATCTGCGTTTTGGTAGTCGATTGTGTTTTCATGGACAAGTTTATGTTTCTGTTAAACATTTTGGATTTCCGTTTTTTGTTTGCTAGCAAAATGCAGTGTCATTGCTTTGTGATGATAATCTTTGAAGAGTTATAGCAATTTGATCTTAGATTTGATTTAGGTTTCGATTTCTTTGATGTATCAAAGTAGAAATACTATAGGGACCAATGCTGCTCTACCTAAACATTATGAGCTACATACATTTTCACTATGAATCATTTGTTGATTCAAATAATCTCACATGATGCTTCAATTACTCAACCTCTATGTATCTTAGCCTCTTCATTGATAAGATGTCAATGCTTCATTACTACTCAGTAATCGCTTCAACTCATTTCATGTTATGCTTCCATACTAATTTATATGCTTCATTAGTTTTTCATAAACATACATGTACATTATGCACACATGGTAGTACCTGTGTTTTCTCACTGTGCAACCCAAATACAAGCAAGAAAGGTATTTGTCTTCCTGTGTTACTTCCAGGAGATTATTTACAACTGCATGATAATTGTCGACAAGCAGGACGTTGATGCCGAGATCATCAACAAGCCCATGTTCTTCCTCGTCGATGACATCGTTGTTACTCGCTGCCACCCCCTGATCAGCTAGATGCTCCTCCTTGGAAACATCCATGCATCTACGTGGTGTCATCCATGTTCAAGTATGCATCAACCCAACGGACATGCTTATATGGTCTTGTTGGTGTGTCCCTGTGCAGGTGACACACGACTGTGCTGGACCATAGTAGCATTATGCCTAGACGGCACAACATGTTTGTGTCGTATAAGGACTCAAAATTCTGATCATCATTAGAAGCAAATACTACTTTCCTTTAGAAGCAAATTCTATTATTTGTTGGAAGCAATGGCGATAGAAACAAATATTTGCTTCGTCGGAAGCAAACTCTATTTTCTTTGGTAGCTAGCCCTATTATATTTTGGAAATTGGAAGCAATGTTGATAGAAATAGATATTTTTAACTTGGAGCAATTTAATGCTCCTCCAAAACATGTTCGACGCACATATTTTCTAGAATGGAAACAAAATACTGGGAACAGTTCGTTCGAAGCAGTCTCCTTCCTAACAAGCAAAATGTCCTTGGTAGGAAGCAAAAATAAGTTCCATGGGATTAAAGTATTCCATAATCAGTAACAAAAAATTCTTCATATGGAAGCAAAATTGAATAATTTTGGAAAGAATTTTATGATTAATATAAGGAAGCATACTACAAGGCGCAGATTCTCATTTTTTTTAGAGCTAATAGGTTCCTTAAATCCAAAGTTAGTTTCCTAAAAATCTGGAAAACTGAATCAGCGAGCATTTAATAGCAAATCCCATGCAATTAGCCTTAAATAGTACGTACAAGGAAGCCCTCAATTGGCGGGAATAACTAGTCTCACGCAGAGTTTAATAAGCACCAAATCAGACATCCATCTTGCTTCCTATCCAACGGTGCAGGGCTATTCTGATGGATGCATATCATCAGTAATCTGATGCCTAGTGGTTCCCAATATGATTTACTAGTAATTAAGCAATATCATGAGAGGATCACATTGAAAAGATGTGGGCACGTGTACAATCAAAATAGAAACAATCATGTTTCCTCCTTGGACTGTCAGAATAAAGCATCAAGTGTGTACCCCTGCAAAAGACGGTTCATTATCCATCATAAGCAATATCGTATGCATATATTTGACCAACATGCTACTCTATTTCATTTGTTTGCCAAACGCAAAATGAGTTGCCAAAGCATTCCTATAATACTTGTAGTTCCTTATTTTGTTGTCGTCTGACTTTAAACAAGTAATGGAGATTGCAACAACTGAAGAGAGGAACCCAAGCAATTACAGTTGATTACATCAACTTAAAAGTGGCAATTTAGTTAGTTTTCATCCATCGGACGATCAACCCAGTGAATGAACTATCAAAGACATATGATCGTAAAATTAATCAATCATGTCAAACTCACAATTTAGTTGCCTCACAGAACGGACATGTGACAAAGCTTGCAGACCACAAGAGTATCATTAGAAGGGGAGAAAACAAAAAATACAAGCCATTCTCACTAGATTCTCATCAGACAGGGCGAATTGGGAGAAGAAGACCCCCTGCAGCATGCTATCCCGCTCCTCGAAGAACTGATCCGGAGTGAGAAGGCCGGTGCGGCAGCACTCCTCGACGAAGATGGCCTTGTTGCCCATCATCTTATTCTTGAGGGACGTCCAACACGGAAGTGAAAAATTTACCGGTAAAGGTACCTATCGGTACATCTGCTACCGTTCGTCTTGGCATTAAGATAAGTGTGTTGACTTCACGTATAAAGAGGTGAAACATTTTCCTGAAGGTATACATACAATACACACTGACATGCATAGCTTTACGTCAGATGGTTGTCAGGAAAGAAAAGAAGGCTGCATGGATGGCGACTGACTGCATGCAACAAGACCCTCTCTCCAAATAGAAGACATGCACTGTATGTTAGCTGTGACATTTTGAATTGCCCATAACTTCTGAACCAAACTTTTGTTTTTGAATTTTTTTACATATTTGAATTCAGCGCGATAAGGCCTTTAAAACAAGACTATTGTTGGATATATTTTGAACAAGTTTTAAAAAACCAATTTCACTCATTAAAAAATGATTTTACTCATTTAAAAAAACTGATTTCACACATTTCAAAGAAATCATTTCAGTAATTTTTAAAAACAGATTTCACCCATTTTTAAAAAAACAATCAACCATTCACTTATTAAAAAACAATTAAAATCATTCTTTCAAAAACAAAATCCTCATTTCAAACCACTGATTTCACTAAGTTTTGAAACTAATTTCACTCATTTCAAAAACTGATTTCACATATTTATAGAAGTTGATTGGATATATTAAAAAAAGCACTAAAATATACTTTTTTGTAACTATCATTTTCAAATATTTCAAATAATTTCACACACTGAAACAATCACTTTCACAAAATGCTTTCAATTGTTTTTAGTAACAAATTTCACTCATTTCGGAAAAAATAATTTCACACATTTCAAAATACTGAATTCAATTATTTCAAACAACTTATTTCAACCCTTTTGAGAAACAGATTTCACTCATTTTTTTAAACCAATTTCACCCATTTCAATTGACCGATTTCACTTTAAAAAAATGGTTTCACACATTTCTAAGAACCAGTTTCACACATTTTAAACAAATCATTTCAGTATTTTTTAAAAATAGGTTTCACTCATTTCAAAAAGATTTCAATCAGTTCACATTTAAAAAATAAAACAGTTGAAATCAATATTTTAAAAATATCATATTTCATTTCAAACCACTGATTTCACTAAGTTCCGAAAATAATTTCACTCATTTCAAAAAAACTGAATTCTCATATTACAAAAAGCACTCAAATCTACTTTTTGAAACAGATTTCACTCATCTCAAAACTGATTTCACTCATCTCAAAAAACCAATTTCACAAATTTAAGCAAATCATTTTAGTAATTTTCAAAAACAAATTTCACTCATTTCAAAAAAGATTTCAGTCGGTTCACCTATTTCAAGAAATAACACATTTCACTTTTTTTCCAACCATTGATTTCACTCAGTCCAGAAAATAATTTCACTTTTTCGAAAACTGATTTTTCTGATTTCAAAAAACCAACTTCACATTTTTTTTAAAGGCGTTGAAATCTACTTTTAAAAAAACTATCAGTTCCATCTATTTGAAAAAAAAATCTGTTTCACACATTGAAACAACCAGCCTCACAAAATGATTTCATTAGTTACAAGTAACTAAGTTTACTCCTTTCGAATAATTATTTCACTTGTTTTAAAATGCGGATTCAATTCTTTCAAACAACATGTTTCAACCATTTTGAGAGATAAATTTGACTCATTTTAAGAAACTGATTTCACTCATTTCAGTTAACTGAATGTTGGGGAACGTTGCATGGGAAACAAAAAATTTCCTACACTCACCAAGATCGATCTAGGAGATGAACATCTACGAGAGGAGAGATTGCATCTACATACCCTTGTAGATCGCTAAGCGGAAGTGTTAAGAAACGCGGTTGATGTAGTCGAACGTCTTCGCGATCCAATCACGATACGTCCACGAACTCCCGATCAAGTGCCGAACGGACGGCACCTCCGAGTTTAGTACACGTGCGGCTCGGCGGCTTCCTCTCCTTCTTGATCCAGCAAGCGAGAGAGAGGGGGTAGATGAGATCGGGACCAACACGACGGTATGGTGGTGGTGGTGGCAGCGGAATTCCGGCAGGGCTTCGCCAAGCGCGTACCGGTGAAACGTGGGAGGAGTTGGGAGAGGTAACGGGCAAGGGTCCAAGGGGTGGCTGCCCCCAACGCCTCCCCACCTTTATATAGGCGTGGAGGGGGCTGCTGGCTTGCCCTCCAAGGCCCTAGGGTCGTTGGCCAAAGGGGGAGGAAGGAAATGCCTCCTTTCCTTCCCCACCGATCACTTTTTTTAATCCCCCCTTTTTAGGGATCCTGATCTTATCCCTTTGGGATATGATACTATTCCTTTTAAGGGAGGATCTTGGTGCTCCTAGACCAGGGTTGTGGGGACTTTCCCCACTACCCACGTTCATGTGGGTCCCCCATGCAGGTGGGCCCCACTCCGGAACCTTCTAGAACCTTCCCGGTACAATACCGAAAAAACTCGAACTTTTTCCGGAACCCCGATAACAACTTTCCATATATGAATCTTTACCTCCGGACTATTCCGGAGCTCCTCGTGATGTCCCGGATCCCATCCGGGACTCCGAACAACCTTCGGACTTTCCACTATTAATATCTCAATACTAACCTAGCGCTACCGAACGTTAAGCATGCGACCCTACAGGTTCGGGAATATGCTGACATGACCGAGACTCCTCTCCGGTCAATAACCAATAGCGGGACCTGGATGCCCATATTGGTTCCTACATATTGAACGAAGATCTTTATCGGTTGAACCACAATGTCAAGGATTCAGTCAATCCCGTATGCAATTCCCTTTGTCCGGCGATATGTTACTTACCCGAGATTCGATCGTCGGTATCTCCATACCTAGTTCAATCTCGTTACCGGCAAGTCTCTTTACTCGTTCCTGTTGGGTAACGTAGTAATAATTCAAAATTTTCCTACGTGTCACCAAGATCAATCTAGGAGATGCTAGCAACGAGAGAGAGGGAGTGCATCTTCATACCCTTGAAGATCGCTAAGCGGAAGCGTTACAAAGAACGCGGTTGATGGAGTCGTACTCGCGGCGATTCAAATCGCGGAAGATCCGATCCAAGCGCCGAACGGACGGCGCCTCCGCGTTCAACACACGTACAGCCCGGGGACGTCTCCTCCTTCTTGATCCAGCAAGGGGGGAAGGAGAAGTTGAGGGAGAGCTCCGGCAGCACGATGGCGTGGTGGCGGTGGAGCTCGTGGTTCTCCGGCAGAGCTTCGCTAAGCGCTACGGAGGAGGAGGAGGTGTAGGAAGGGGGAAGGGCTGTGCCAGGGGAAGGGTGTACGGCTGCCCTCCCACCCCCACTATTTATAGGGGGAAGGGGAGAGGGGGCCGGCCCCCCTAGATCCATCTCGAGGGGGGGGGGCGGCCCCCCTAGGGTTTCCAACCCTAGGCGCTTTGGGCCCTTGGGAGCGGCGGCCCCCCGGGGGGGCGACGGCCCCCCCTAGGGTTTCCAACCCTAGGCGCCTTGGGCCCTTGGGGGGGCGCACCAGCCCACTAAGGGGCTAGTTCCCACCCAACTACAGCCCATTAGGTCCTCGGGGGCAGGTGGACCCTCCCGGTGAACCCCCGGAACCCCTTCGGTGGTCCCGGTACAATACCGATAAACCCCGAAACCTTTCCGGTGACTGAAATTGGACTTCCCATATATAAATCTTCACCTCCGGACCATTCCGGAACTCCTCGTGACGTCCGGGATCTCATCCGGGACTCTGAACAACTTTCGGTAACCACATACAATTCCCATTACAACTCTAGCGTCACCGAACCTTAAGTGTGTAGACCCTACGGGTTCGGGAACCATGCAGTCATGACCGAGACACCTCTCCGGCCAATAACCAATAGCGGGATCTGGATACCCATATTGGCTCCCACATGTTCCACGATGATCTCATCGGATGAACCACGATGTCGGGGATTCAATTAATCCCGTATACAATTCCCTTTGTCCATCGGTATGTTACTTGCCCGAGATTCGATCGTCGGTATCCCTATACCTTGTTCAATCTCGTTACCGGCAAGTCTCTTTACTCGTTCCGTAACACATGATCCCGTGACTAACTCCTTAGTCACATTGAGCTCATTATGATGATGTATTACCGAGTGGTCCCAGAGATACCTCTCCGTCACACGGAGTGACAAATCCCAGTCTCGATTCGTGCCAACCCAACAGACACTTTCGGAGATACCTGTAGTGCACCTTTATAGTCACCCAGTTACGTTGTGACGTTTGATACACCCAAAGCATTCTTACGGTATCCGGGAGTTGCACAATCTCATGGTCTAAGGAAATGATACTTGACATTAGAAAAGCTCTAGCAGACGAACTACACGATCTTGTGCTATGCTTAGGATTGGGTCTTGTCCATCACATCATTCTCCTAATGATGTGATCCCGTTATCAACGACATCCAATGTCCATGGTCAGGAAACCATGACCATCTATTGATCAACGAGCTAGTCAACTAGAGGCTCACTAGGGACATGGTGTGGTCTATGTATTCACACATGTATTACGGTTTCCGGTTAATACAATTATAGCATGAACAATAGACAATTATCATGAACAAGGAAATATATAATAATAACCATTTTATTATTGCCTCTAGGGCATATTTCCAACAGTCTCCCACTTGCACTAGAGTCAATAATCTAGTTCACATCACCATGTGATTTACATTGTTATGAATCTAACACCCAATGAGTTCTGGGGTTCGATCATGCTTTGCATGTGAGAGAGGTCTTTAGTCAACGGTCTGCAATATTCAGATCCGTGTGTTCTTTGTAAATCTATATGTCATACTGCAGATGCTACCTCGCTCCACTTGGAGCTATTCCAAATGGCTGCTCCACTATACGTATCCGGATTGCTACTTAGAGTCATCCAGATAGGTGTTAAAGCTTGCATCGACGTAACCCTTTACGACGAACTCTTTATCACCTCCATAATCGAGAAATATTTCCTTAGTCCTCTAGTTACTAAGGATAACTTTGACCGCTGTCCAGTGATCCACTCCTGGACCACTCTTGTACCCCTTGACAGACTCATGGCAAGGCACACACAAGTGCGGTACACAGCATGGCATACTTTATAGAGCCTATGGCTAAGGCATAGGGGACGACCTTCGTCCTTTCTCTTTCTTCTGCCGTGGTCGAGCTTTGAGTCTCACTCAACTCCACACCTTACAAATCAGGCAAGAACTCTTTCTTTGACTGATCCATTTTGAACTCTTTCAAAAACTTGTCAAGGTATGTACTCATTGAAAGTCTTATCAGATGTCTTGATCTATCTATAGATCTTGATGCCCAATATTTAAGTAGCTACATTCCAGGTTTTCCTTTGAAAAACTCCTTTCAAACAACCCTTTATGCTTTCCAGAAATTCTACATCATTTCCGATCAATAATATGTCAACCACATATACTTATTAGAAATTCTATAGTGCTCTCACTCACTTTATTGTAAATACAAGTTTCTCATAAACTTTGTATAGACTCAAAAACTTTGATCACCTTATCAAAGCGTATATTCCAACTCCGAGATGATTGCTCCAGTCCATAGAAGGATCGCTGGAGTTTGCATACATTTTAGCATCCTAGGACTGACAAAACCTTCCGGTTGTATCACATACAACCTTTCCTCACGGATACCGTTAAGGAAACGATGTTTTAACATCCATCTGCCAGATTTCATAATCGAAAAATGCAGCAACTGCTAACATAATTCCAACAGACTTTAGCATTGCTATGGGTGAGAAAGTCTCATCGTAGCCAACTCCTTGAACTTGTGAAAAACCCTTTGCCACAAGTCGAGCTTTATAGACGGTGACATTACCGTCCGCGTCCGTCTTCCTTTTAAAGATCCATTTGTTCTGAACGGTCTATCGCCCTTCAGGTAATACTTCCAAAGCCCATACTTTGTTTTCATACATGGATCCCATCTCGGATTTCATGGCCTCTAACCATTTCTTGGAATCCGGGCCCATCATCGCTTCTCCATAGCTCGTAGGTTCATTATTGTCCAACAACATGACCTCTAAGACAGAGTTGCCGTACCACTCTGGAGCAGTACGCGTCCTTGTTAACCTACGAGGTTTGATAGCAACTTGATCCGAAGCTTCATGATCATCATCATTAACTTCCTCTTCAACTAACGTAGGCTCCACAGAACAACTTTCTGCGCTGCGCTATTCTCTGGTTGAAACAAAGGTTCAATAACCTCATCAAGTTCTATCTTCCTCCCACTCAATTCTTTCGAGAGAAACTCTTTCTCGAGAAAGGACCCGTTTTAGCAACAAACACTTTGTGCTTGGATCTGAGATAGAAGGCGTACCCAACTGTAACGTTAGGGTATTCTATGAAGATGCATTTGTCCGCTTTGGGTTCGAGCTCATCGGGTTGAAAACCTTTTTCACATAAGCGTCGCAGCCCCAAACATTAAGAAATGATAGCTTAGGTTTCTGTCAAACCAAAATTCATACGGTGTCATCTCAACGGACTTAGATGGTGCCCTATTTAAAGTGAATTTAGTTGTCTCTAATGCATAACCCCAAAACAATAGTGGCAAATCGATAAGAGACATCATAGTTTGCACCATATCCAATAGAGCACGACTACGACGTTCGGAGACACAATCACACTATGGTGTTCCAGGTGGCGTGAGTTGTGAAACAACTTCCACATTGTCTTAAGTTGTATACCAAACTCGTAACTCAGATATTCACCTCCATGATCATATCGTAGACATTTTATCTTCTTGTCACGATGATCTCAAACTTCACTCTGATTTTGTTTGAACTTTTCAAACGTTACAGACTTGTGTTTCATTAAGTAAATATCCCCATATCTACTCAAATCATCAGTGAAGGTAGGAAAATAACAATATCCACCGCACACTACAACACTCATTGGACCGAATACATCAACATGTATTATTTCCAATAAGTTACTTGCCCGCTCCATCATACCGGAAAACGGGGTCTTAGTCATCTTGCCCATGAGGCATGGTCCGCATGTCTCAACCGATTCGAAATCGAATGAGTCCAAAGATTCATCAGCATGGAGTTTCTTCATGCGTTTTACACCAATATGACATTTAGCGGCAGTGCCACAAGTATGTGGTACTTTCATTATCTAACTTTGTATCTTTTGGCATCAATATTATGAACATGTGTATCACTATGATCAAGATTCAATAAACCATTCTCATTGGGTGCATGACCATTGAAGGTATTATTCATGTAAACAGAATAACCATTATTCTCTAATTTAAATGAATAACCGGATTGCAATAAACATGATCTAATCACGTTCATGCTCAACGCAAACACCAAATAACACTTATTTAGGTTCATCACTAATCCCGAAGGTATAGAGAGCGTGCGATGGTGATCACATTAACCTTGGAAACACTTCCAACACGCATCGTCACCTCACCCTTAGCTAGCCTCCGTTTATTCCGTAGCTTTTATTTCGAGTTACTAACGTTTAGCAACCGAACCGGTATCTAATACCCAGGTGCTACTAGGAGTATTAGTAAGGTACACATCAATAACACGTATATCAAATATACTTCTGTCGACGTTGCCAGCCTTCTTATCTACCAAGTATCTAGGGCAGTTCCGCTTCAGCGACCGTTCTCCTCATAATAGAAGCACTCAGTCTCGGGTTTGGGTTCAACCTTGGGTTTCTTTACTGGAGCAGCAACTGGCTTGCCATCCATGAAGTATCCCTCCTTGCCCTTGCCCTTCTCGAAACTAGTGGTTTTACTAACCATCAACACTTGATGTTCCTTCTTGATTTCTACCTTCGCGGTGTCAAACATCGCGAATAGCTCGGGGATCATTATTTCCATCCCTGGCATTATATAGTTCATCACGAAGATCTAGTAGCTTAGTGACAGTGACTTGGAGAACTATATCAATCACTATCTTATCTGGAAGATCAACTCTCACTCGATTCAAGCAATTGTAGCACCCAGACAATCTGAGCACATGCTCACCGATTGAGCTATTCTCCTTCATCTTGCAGGCAAAGAATCTTGTTGGAGGTCTCATACCTCTCAACACGGGCACGAGCCTGATATCCCAATTTCAGCTCTTAGAACATCTCATATGTTCCGTGACGTTCGAAACGTTTTGGATCCTCAATTCTAAGCCGTAATGCATGACGCACTGAACTATCAAGTAGTCATCAGAACGTGCCTGTCAGATGTTCACAACATCTACAGACGACGCTTGAGGGGGTGGCGCTCCGAGCGGTGCATTAAGTACATAATCCTTTTGTGCAGCAATGAGGACAATCCTCAGATCACGGACCCAGTCCGCATTATTGCTACCATCATCTTTCAACTCTATTTCTCTAGGAACATATAAAAATTCAAGGGAGCTACAGCGCGAGCTAGTAATCTACAACATAATTTGCAAAGACATTTTGAATATGTTCATGATAATGAGTTTAGTTAATCATATTAAAAAACTCCCACTCAAATAGACATCCCTCTAGTCATCTAAGTGATACATGATCCATATCGACTAGGCCGTGTCCGATCATCACGTGAGACGGACTAGTCATCAATGGTGAACATCTCCATGTTGATCGCATCTACTATACGATTCATGTTCGACCTTTCGGTCTCTCGTGTTCCGAGGCCATGTCTGTACATGCTAGGCTCGTCAAGTCAACCTAAGTGTTTCGCGTGTGTAAATCTGGCTTACACCCGTTGTATGCGAACGTTAGAATCTATCACACCGGATCATCACGTGGTGCTTCGAAACAACGATCCCTCGCAACGGTGCACACTTAGGGGGAACACATTTCTTGAAATTTTAGTGAGGGATCATCTTATTTATGCTACCGTCGTTCTAAGCAAATAAGATGTAAAAACATGATAAACATCACATGCAAATCATAAAGTGATATGATATGTCCAATATCATCTTGCGCCTTTGATCTCCATCTTCGGGGCGCGGCATGATCACCATCGTCACCGGCACGACACCATGATCTCCATCATCATGATCTCCATCATCGTGTCTTCATGAAGTTGTCTCGCCAACTATTACTTCTACTACTATGGCTAACGGTTAGCAATAAAGTAAAGTAATTACATGGCATTTTTGATTGACGCGCAGGTCATACAATAAATTAATACAACTCCTATGGCTCCTGCCAGTTGTCATACTCATCGACATGCAAGTCGTGATTCCTATTACAAGAACATGATCAATCTCATACATCACATATATTTCATCACATCCTTTTGTCCATATCACATCACATAGCATACCCTGCAAAAACAAGTTAGACGTCCTCTAATTGTTGTTGCAAGTTTTACGTGGCTGCTATGGGTTTCTAGCAAGAACGTTTCTTACCTACGCAAAAGCCACAACGGTGATATGCCAATTGCTATTTACCCTTCATAAGGACCCTCTTCATCGAATCCGATCCGACTAAAGTGGGAGAGACAGACACCCGCTAGCCACCTTATGCAACAAGTGCATGTCAGGCGGTGGAACCAGTCTCACGTAAGCGTACGTGTAAAGTCGGTCCGGGCCGCTTCATCCCACAATGCCGCCGAATCAAGATAGGACTAGTAACGGCAAGCAAATTGACCAAATCATCGCCCACAACTACTTGTGTTCTACTCGTGCATAGAATCTACGCATAGACCTAGCTCATGATGCCACTGTTGGGTAACGTAGTAATAATTCAAAATTTTCCTACGTGTCACCAAGATCAATCTAGGAGATGCTAGCAACGAGAGAGAGGGAGTGCATCTTCATACCCTTGAAGATCGCTAAGCGGAAGCGTTACAAAGAACGCGGTTGATGGAGTCATACTCGTGGCGATTCAAATCGCGGAAGATCCGATCCAAGCGCCGAACGGACGGCGCCTCCGCGTTCAACACACGTACAGCCCGGGGACGTCTCCTCCTTCTTGATCCAGCAAGGGGGGAAGGAGAAGTTGAGGGAGAGCTCCGGCAGCACGACGGCGTGGTGGCGGTGGAGCTCGTGGTTCTCCGGCAGAGCTTCGCTAAGCGCTACGGAGGAGGAGGAGGTGTAGGAAGGGGGAAGGGCTGCGCCAGGGGAAGGGTGTACGGCTGCCCTCCCACCCCCCACTATTTATAGGGGGAAGGGGAGAGGGGGCCGGCCCCCCTAGATCCATCTAGAGGGGGGGGGGCGGCGGCCCCCTAGGGTTTCCAACCCTAGGCGCTTTGGGCCCTTGGGGGCGGCGGCCCCCCGGGGGGGCGCCGGCCCCCCCTAGGGTTTCCAACCCTAGGCGCCTTGGGCCCTTGGGGGGCGCACCAGCCCACTAAGGGGCTTGTTCCCACCCAACTACAGCCCATTAGGTCCTCCGGGGCAGGTGGACCCTCCCGGTGGACCCCCGGAACCCCTTCGGTGGTCCCGGTACAATACCGATAAACCCCGAAACCTTTCCGGTGACTGAAATTGGACTTCCCATATATAAATCTTCACCTCCTGACCATTCTGGAACTCCTCGTGACGTCCGGGATCTCATCCGGGACTTTGAACAACTTTCGGTAACCACATACAATTCCCATTACAACTCTAGCGTCACCGAACCTTAAGTGTGTAGACCCTACGGGTTCGGGAACCATGCAGTCATGACCGAGACACCTCTCCGGCCAATAACCAATAGCGGGATCTGGATACCCATATTGGCTCCCACATGTTCCACGATGATCTCATCGGATGAACCACGATGTCGGGGATTCAATTAATCCCGTATACAATTCCCTTTGTGCATCGGTATGTTACTTGCCCGAGATTCGATCGTCGGTATCCCTATACCTTGTTCAATCTCGTTACCGGCAAGTCTCTTTACTCGTTCCGTAACACATGATCCCGTGACTAACTCCTTAGTCACATTGAGCTCATTATGATGATGTATTACCAAGTGGGCCCAGAGATACCTCTCCGTCACACGGAGTGACAAATCCCAGTCTCGATTCGTGCCAACCCAACAGACACTTTCGGAGATACCTGTAGTGCACCTTTATAGTCACCCAGTTACGTTGTGACGTTTGATACACCCAAAGCATTCTTACGGTATCCTGGAGTTGCACAATCTCATGTTCTAAAGAAATGATACTTGACATTAGAAAAGCTCTAGCAGATGAACTACACGATCTTGTGCTATGCTTAGGATTGGGTCTTGTCCATCACATCATTCTCCTAATGATGTGATCCCATTATCAACGACATCCAATGTCCATGGTCAGGAAACCATGACTATCTATTGATCAACGAGCTAGTCAACTAGAGGCTCACTAGGGACATGGTGTGGTCTATGTATTCACACATGTATTACGGTTTCCGATTAATACAATTATAGCATGAACAATAGACAATTATCATGAACAAGGAAATATATAATAATAACCATTTTATTATTGCCTCTAGGGCATATTTCCAACAGTTCCGTAATACAAGATCCCGTGGCTAACTCTTTAGTCACATTGCTTGCAAGCTCATTGTGATGCTGTATTACCGAGTGGGCCCTGAGATACCTCTCCGTCATACGGACTGACAAATTCCCAGTCTTGATCCATGCCAACTCAACAGACACCTTTGGAGATACATGTAGAGCATCTTTATAGTCACCTAGTTACATTGCGACGTTTGATACACCCAAGGTACTCCTCCGATGTCAGTGAATTGCATGATCTCATGGTCATAGGAACAGATACTTGACATGCGAAAACGATAGCAATAAACTTGACACGATCATATATGCTACGTTCATAGTTTGTGTCTTGTCCATCACATCATTCTCCTAATGATGTGATCTCGTTATCAAATGACAACTCATGTCTATGACCAGGAAACCATGGCCATCTTTGATCAACGAGCTAGTCCGGTAGAGGCTCACTAGGGACATGTTGTTGTCTACGTATCCACACATGTATTTGTGTTTCCAACCAATACAATTATAGCATGGATAATAAACGATTATCATGAACAAGGAAATATAATAATAACCATTTTATTATTGCCTCTAGGGCATATTTCCAACAGTCTCCCACTTGCACTAGAGTCAATAATTTAGCATTACATGGTTATCAATCTAACACCCATAGAGTTCTGGTGTTGATCATGTTTTGCCCGTGGAAGAGGTTTAGTCAACGGATCTGCAACATTCAGATCCGTGTGCACTTTGCAAATGCTTATGTCCTCCTCCTTGATCGCATCGCGGATGGAATTGAAGCGTCGCTTTATGTGTCTGGTCCTCTTGTGAAACCTTGGTTCCTTGGCTAGAGCAATGGCACCAGTGTTGTCACAGACCAGAGTCATCGGGTCCAGTGCACTGGGCACAACTCCAAGATCTGTCATGAACTGCTTCATCCAGACACCTTCCTTTGCCGCCTCCGAGGCAGCTATGTACCCCGCTTCGCATGTAGAATCAGCTACCACGCTTTGCTTGGAACTGCACTAGCTTACCGCTCCCCCATTTAGAATATATACGTATCCGGTTTGAGACTTAGAGTCATCCGGATCAGTGTCAAAGATTGCATCGACGTAACCCTTTATGACGAGCTCTTGATCACCTCCATAAACGAGAAACATTTCCTTAGTCCTTTTCAGGTACTTAAGGATATTCTTGACCGCTGTCCAGTGTTCCACTCCTGGATCACTTTGAAACCTTCCGGCCATACTTATGGCAAGGCTGACATCTGGTCTTGTGCACAACATCGCATACATGATAGAGCCTATGGCAGAAGCATAGGGGATGACACTCATCTTTTCTCTATCCTCTGTAGTCGCTGGGCATTGAGTCTTACTCAACTTCACACCTTGCAAAACAGGCAAGAACCCCTTCTTGGACTGATCCATTTTGAACTTCTTCAAAACTTTATCAAGGTATGTGCTCTGTGAAAGTCCTATTAAGCGTCTTGATCTATCTCTATAGATCTTGATGCCTAATATGAAAGCAGCTTATCCTAGGTCCTTCATTGAAAAACTCTTGTTCAAATGCTCCTTAACGCTTCCCAAAAGTTCTATATTGTTTCCAATCAGCAATATGTCATCCACATATAATATTAGAAACACTATAGAGCTCCCACTCACTTTCTTGTAAATACAAGCTTCTCCGTAAACTTGTATAAACCCAAACGCTTTGATCACCTCATCAAAGCGAAGATTCCAACTCCGAGACGCTTGCACCAGTCCATAAATGGATCGCTGGAGTTTGCAAACTTTGTCAGCATTCTCTGGATCGACAAAACCTTCTGGTTGCATCATATACAACTCTTCCTTAAGAAAACCATTAAGGAACGCTGTTTTGACATCCATCTGCCAAATTTCATAATCGAAAAATGCAGCTATTGCTAACATGATTCTGACGGACTTAAGCATCGCTACGGGTGAGAAAGTCTCATCGTAGTCAACTCCTTGAACTTGTGAAAAACCCTTTGCCACAAGTCGAGCTTTATAGACGGTGACATTACCGTCTGCATCCGTCTTCTTCTTGAAGATCCATTTATTCTGAATGGCCATTCGCCCTTCAGGTAATACTTCCAAAGTCCATACTTTGTTTTCATACATGGATCCCATCTCGGATTTCATGGCCTCTAACCATTTGTCGGAATCTGGGCCCACCATCGCTTCTCCATAGCTCGTAGGTTTATCGTTGTCCAACAACATGACATTCAAGACAGGGTTACCGTACCACTCAGGAGCAGTACGTATCCTTGTCGACCTACGAGGTTCGATAGTAACTTGATCCGAAGCTTCATGATCACCATCATCAGCTTCCTCTTCAACTGACGTAGGTTCCACAGAAACATCTTTCTGCGCAGTGCTACTTTCTGGTTGAAGTAAAGGTTCAACAACCTCATCAAGTTCTATCTTCCTCCCACTCAATTCTTTCGAGAGAAACTCTTTCTCGAGAAAGGACCCGTTCTTAGCGACAAACACTTTGCCTTCGGATCTGAGATAGAAGGTATACCCAACCGTCTCTTTTGGGTATCCTATGAAGACGCATTTGTCCGCTTTGGGTTCGAGCTTTTCTGGCTGAAGCCTTTTGACATAAGCATCGCATCCCCAAACTTTAAGAAATGACAACTTCGGTTTCTTGCCAAACCACAGTTCATACGGTGTCGTCTCAACGGACTTAGATGGTGCCCTATTTAAAGTGAATGCAGCTGGCTCTAACGCATAACCCCAAAATGATAGTGGCAGATCGGTAAGAGACATCATAGAACGCACCATATCCAATAAGGTTCGATTACGACGTTCGGACACACCATTACGATGTGGTGTTCCAGGTGGCGTCAACTGTGAAACGATTCCACATTGTCTTAAGTGATTGCCAAACTCATAACTCAGATATTCCCCCCCCCCCTCGATCAGATCGTAGGAATTTGATCTTCTTGTTACGATGATTCTCAACTTCACTCTGAAATTGCTTGAACTTTTCAAATGTTTCAGACTTGTGTTTCATTAAGTAAATATACCCATATCTACTCAAATCGTCGGTGAAGGTGAGAAAATAACGATATCCACCGCGCGCCTCAATGCTCATCGAACCGCACACATCAGTATGTATGATTTCCAACAAGTCACTTGCCCGTTCCATTGCTCCGGAGAACGGGGTCTTAGTCATCTTGCCCATGAGGCATGGTTCGCATGTGTCAAGTGATTCAAAATCAAGTGACTCCAAAAATCCATCAGCATGGAGTTTCTTCATGCGTTTTACACCAATATGACCTAAGCGGCAGTGCCACAAGAAAGTGGTACTATCATTATCAACTCTACATCTTTTGGCATCAATGTTATGAACATGTGTATCATCACTATCGAGATTCAATAAGAATAAACCCCTCACAATGGGTGCATGACCATAAAAGATATTACCCATATAAATAGAACAACCATTATTCTCTGATTTAAATGAGTAACCGTCTCGCATTAAACAAGATCCAGATATAATGTTCATGCTCAACGCAGGCACTAAATAACAATTATTCAAGTTCATCACTAATCCCGATGGTAATCGAAGAGCGAGCGTGCCGACGGCGATCACATCAACCTTGGAACCATTTCCCACGCGCATCGTCACTTCGTCCTTCGCCAGCCTCCGTCTATTCTGCAGTTCCTGCTTTGAGTTGCAAATGTGAGCAACCGCACCGGTATCAAATACCCAGGCACTACAACGAGAGTTGGTAAGGTACACATCAATAACATGTATATCATATATACCTTGTTTGGCGTTGGCCCCCTTCTTGTCGGCCAGATACTTGGGGCAATTCCGCTTCCAGTGGCCAGTTCCCTTGCAATAGAAGCACTCAGTTTCCGGCTTGGGCCCAGCCTTGGGTTTCTTCACGGGAGGGGCAACTACTTTGCCACTCTTCTTGGAGTTTCCCTTCTTGCCCTTGCCATTCTTCTTGAAACTAGTGGTTTTATTGACCATCAACACTTGATGCTCCTTCTGGATGTCTGACTCAGCGACTTTCAGCATCGCAAATAGCTCGGCGACTGACTTGTTCATCCCTTGCATGTTATAGTTCAACACAAAGCTCTTGTAGCTAGGTGGTAGCGATTGAAGAACTCTGTCAGTGATCGCCTCTGGCGGGAGCACAACTCCCAACTCAGCCAGACGGTTGTAATACCCAGACATTTTGAGTATGTGTTCACTGACAGACCTGTTCTCCTCCATCTTGCAAGCATAGAACTTATCGGAGGTCTCATACCTCTCGATCCGGGCATTCTTCTCAAAAATAAACTTCAACTCCTGGAACATCTCATATGCTCCATGACGTTCAAAATGCCTTTGAAGTCCCGGTTCTAAGCCATACAACATGGCGCACTGAACTATTGAGTAGTCATCAACACGCGCCTACCAGGCGTTCATAACGTCCACAGACGCCAGAGGGGGTTGCTCACCAAGCGGTGCATCAAGGACATAAGCCTTTTGGGCAGCCGTGAGGATAATCCTCAGATTACGGGCCCAGTCTACAAAGTTACTTCCATCATCTTTCAGCTTAGCTTTCTCTAGGAACGCATTGAAATTCAGGGGAGCTACTGCGCGAGACATTGATCTACAACATAATTTGCAAAGATAGTTTAGACTATTGTTCATGATAAAGAGTTCAATTAATCATATTACTTAAAAAATCCCACTCAAATCGACATCCCTCCGGTCGTCCGAGTGAAACATGATCCAAATTCACCAACCAAAGTCCGATCATCACGTGAGATGAGGTGGTTTCAATGGTGAACATCTCCATGTTGATCATATCTACTATATGACTCATGTTCGACCTTTCGGTCTCTTGTGTTCCGAGGGCATGTCTGTACATGCTAGGCTCGTCAAGTTTAACCCAAGCGTTCCGCATGTGCAAAACTGGCTTGCACCCGTTGTATGTGAACATAGAGTCTATCACACCCGATCATCACGTGGTGCTTCGAAACGACGAACTTTCGCAACGGTGCACACTTGGGGAGAACACAATTTTATCTTGAAATTTTAGAGAGGGATCACCTTATAATGCTACCATCGTCCTAAGCAAAATAAGATGCATAAAAAGATTAACATCACATGCAAATCATAAGTGACATGATATGGCCATGAACTTGTGCTTTTGATCTCCATCTCCAAAGCACCGGCATGATTTCCATCGTCACCGGCATGACACCATGATCTCCATCATCATGATCTCCATCATCGCGTCGCCATCGGGGTTGTCACGCCAACCATGCTTCTACTACTATTGCTACCGTTTAGCGATAAAGTAAAGCATTACATAGCGCTTAATGATTGACACGCGGGTCATACAATAATTATAGACAACCCTATGGCTCCTGCCTGTTGCCGTATTCATCGACATGCAAGCCGAGATAAACTATTACAAAATATGATCATCTCATACATCAAATATATTTCATCATGTCTTTGGTCATATCATATCACAACATACCCTGCAAAAACAAGTTAGACGTCCTCTAATTTGTTGTTGCATGTTTTACGTGGCTGCTATGGGTATCTAGCAAGAACGATTCTTACCTACGCAACACCACAACGGTGATATGCAAGTTGCTATTAAACCTTCTACAAGGACCGCCTTCGTCGAATCCGATTCAACTAAGGTGGGAGAGACAGACACCCGCCAGCCATCTTATGCAACAAAGTCGCATGTCAGTCGATGGAACCGGTCTCATGTACGTGGACATGTAAAGTTGGTCCGGGCCGCTTCATCCCACAATACCGATGAATCAAGAAAAGACCAAGGAAGGAAGCAATCTGAATATCAACGCCCACAAACTCCTTTGTGTTCTACTCGTGATGTCATCTACGCAAAGACCTAGCTCATGATGCCACTGTTGGGGAACGTTGCATGGGAAAAAAAATTCCTACGCTCACCAAGATCGATCTAGGAGATGAACATCTACGAGAGGAGAGATTGCATCTACATACCCTTGTAGATCGCTAAGCGGAAGTGTTAAGAAATGCGGTTGATGTAGTCGAACGTCTTCGCGATCCAATCACGATACGTCCACGAACTCCCGATCAAGTGCCGAACGGACGGCACCTCCGAGTTTAGCACACGTGCGGCTCGGCGGCTTCCTCTCCTTCTTGATCCAGCAAGCGAGAGAGAGGGGGTAGATGAGATCGGGACCAACACGACGGTATGGTGGTGGTGGTGGCAGCGGAATTCCGGCAGGGCTTCGCCAAGCGCGTACCGGTGAAACATGGGAGGAGTTGGGAGAGGTAACGGGCAAGGGTCCAAGGGGTGGCTGCCCCCAACGCCTCCCCACCTTTATATAGGCGTGGAGGGGGCTGGTGGCTTGCCCTCCAAGGCCCTAGGGTCGTTGGCCAAAGGGGGAGGAAGGAAATCCCTCCTTTCCTTCCCCACCGATCACTATCGCCCCTTTTTAGGGATCCTGATCTTATCCCTTTGGGATATGATACTATTCCTTTTAAGGGAGGATCTTGGTGCTCCTAGACCAGGGTTGTGGGGACTTTCCCCACTACCCACGTTCATGTGGGTCCCCCATGCAGGTGGGCCCCACTCCGGAACCTTCTAGAACCTTCCCGGTACAATACCGAAAAAACTCGAACTTTTTCCGGAACCCCGATAACAACTTTCCATATATGAATCTTTACCTCCGGACTATTCCGGAGCTCCTCGTGATGTCCGAGACTCCTCTCCGGTCAATAACCAATAGCGGGACCTGGATGCCCATATTGGTTCCTACATATTGAACGAAGATCTTTATCGGTTGAACCACAATGTCAAGGATTCAGTCAATCCCGTATGCAATTCCCTTTGTCCGGCGATATGTTACTTACCCGAGATTCGATCGTCGGTATCTCCATACCTAGTTCAATCTCGTTACCGGCAAGTCTCTTTACTCGTTCCTGTTGGGTAACGTAGTAATAATTCAAAATTTTCCTACGTGTCACCAAGATCAATCTAGGAGATGCTAGCAACGAGAGAGAGGGAGTGCATCTTCATACCCTTGAAGATCGCTAAGCGGAAGCGTTACAAAGAACGTGGTTGATGGAGTCGTACTCGCGGCGATTCAAATCGCGGAAGATCCGATCCAAGCGCCGAACGGACGGCGCCTCCGCGTTCAACACACGTACAGCCCGGGGACGTCTCCTCCTTCTTGATCCAGCAAGGGTGGAAGGAGAAGTTGAGGGAGAGCTCCGGCAGCACGATGGCGTGGTGGCGGTGGAGCTCGTGGTTCTCCGGCAGAGCTTCGCTAAGCGCTACGGAGGAGGAGGAGGTGTAGGAAGGGGGAAGGGCTGTGCCAGGGGAAGGGTGTACGGCTGCCCTCCCACCCCCACTATTTATAGGGGGGAGGGGAGAGGGGGCCGGCCCCCCTAGATCCATCTCGAGGGGGGGGCGGCCCCCCTAGGGTTTCCAACCCTAGGCGCTTTGGGCCCTTGGGAGCGGCGGCCCCCCGGGGGGGGCGACGGCCCCCCTAGGGTTTCCAACCCTAGGCGCCTTGGGCCCTTGGGGGGGTGCACCAGCCCACTAAGGGGCTGGTTCCCACCCAACTACAGCCCATTAGGTCCTCGGGGGCAGGTGGACCCTCCCGGTGAACCCCCGGAACCCCTTCGGTGGTCCCGGTACAATACCGATAAACCCCGAAACCTTTCCGGTGACTGAAATTGGACTTCCCATATATAAATCTTCACCTCCGGACCATTCCGGAACTCCTCGTGACGTCCGGGATCTCATCCGGGACTCTGAACAACTTTCGGTAACCACATACAATTCCCATTACAACTCTAGCGTCACCGAACCTTAAGTGTGTAGACCCTACGGGTTCGGGAACCATGCAGTCATGACCGAGACACCTCTCCGGCCAATAACCAATAGCGGGATCTGGATACCCATATTGGCTCCCACATGTTCCACGATGATCTCATCGGATGAACCACGATGTCGGGGATTCAATTAATCCCGTATACAATTCCCTTTGTCCATCGGCATGTTACTTGCCCGAGATTCGATCGTCGGTATCCCTATACCTTGTTCAATCTCGTTACCGGCAAGTCTCTTTACTCGTTCCGTAACACATGATCCCGTGACTAACTCCTTAGTCACATTGAGCTCATTATGATGATGTATTACCGAGTGGGCCCAGAGATACCTCTCCGTCACACGGAGTGACAAATCCCAGTCTCGATTCGTGCCAACCCAACAGACACTTTCGGAGATACCTGTAGTGCACCTTTATAGTCACCCAATTACGTTGTGACGTTTGATACACCCAAAGCATTCTTACGGTATCCGGGAGTTGCACAATCTCATGGTCTAAGGAAATGATACTTGACATTAGAAAAGCTCTAGCAGACGAACTACACGATCTTGTGCTATGCTTAGGATTGGGTCTTGTCCATCACATCATTCTCCTAATGATGAGATCCCGTTATCAACGACATCCAATGTCCATGGTCAGGAAACCATGACCATCTATTGATCAACGAGCTAGTCAACTAGAGGCTCACTAGGGACATGGTGTGGTCTATGTATTCACACATGTATTACGGTTTCCGGATAATACAATTATAGCATGAACAATAGACAATTATCATGAACAAGGAAATATATAATAATAACCATTTTATTATTGCCTCTAGGGCATATTTCCAACAGTCTCCCACTTGCACTAGAGTCAATAATCTAGTTCACATCACCATGTGATTTACATTGTTATGAATCTAACACCCAATGAGTTCTGGGGTTCGATCATGCTTTGCATGTGAGAGAGGTCTTTAGTCAACGGTCTGCAATATTCAGATCCGTGTGTTCTTTGTAAATCTATATGTCATACTGCAGATGCTACCTCACTCCACTTGGAGCTATTCCAAATGGCTGCTCCACTATACGTATCCGGATTGCTACTTAGAGTCATCCAGATAGGTGTTAAAGCTTGCATCGACGTAACCCTTTACGACGAACTCTTTATCACCTCCATAATCGAGAAATATTTCCTTAGTCCTCTAGTTACTAAGGATAACTTTGACCGCTGTCCAGTGATCCACTCCTGGACCACTCTTGTACCCCTTGACAGACTCATGGCAAGGCACACACAAGTGCGGTACACAGCATGGCATACTTTATAGAGCCTATGGCTAAGGCATAGGGGACGACCTTCATCCTTTCTCTTTCTTCTGCCGTGGTCGAGCTTTGAGTCTCACTCAACTCCACACCTTACAAATCAGGCAAGAACTCTTTCTTTGACTGATCCATTTTGAACTCTTTCAAAAACTTGTCAAGGTATGTACTCATTGAAAGTCTTATCAGACGTCTTGATCTATCTATAGATCTTGATGCCCAATATTTAAGTAGCTACATTCCAGGTTTTCCTTTGAAAAACTCCTTTCAAACAACCCGTTATGCTTTCCAGAAATTCTACATCATTTCCGATCAATAATATGTCAACCACATATACTTATTAGAAATTCTATAGTGCTCCCACTCACTTTATTGTAAATACAAGTTTCTCATAAACTTTGTATAGACTCAAAAACTTTGATCACCTTATCAAAGCGTATATTCCAACTCCGAGATGATTGCTCCAGTCCATAGAAGGATCGCTGGAGTTTGCATACATTTTAGCATCCTAGGACTGACAAAACCTTCCGGTTGTATCACATACAACCTTTCCTCACGGATACCGTTAAGGAAACGATGTTTCGACATCCATCTGCCAGATTTCATAATCGAAAAATGCAGCAACTGCTAACATAATTCTAATAGACTTTAGCATTGCTATGGGTGAGAAAGTCTCATCGTAGCCAACTCCTTGAACTTGTGAAAAACCCTTTGCCACAAGTCGAGCTTTATAGACGGTGACATTACCGTCCGCGTCCGTCTTCCTTTTAAAGATCCATTTGTTCTGAACGGTCTATCGCCCTTCAGGTAATACTTCCAAAGCCCATACTTTGTTTTCATACATGGATCCCATCTCGGATTTCATGGCCTCTAACCATTTCTTGGAATCCGGGCCCATCATCGCTTCTCCATAGCTCGTAGGTTCATTATTGTCCAACAACATGACCTCTAAGACAGGGTTGCCGTACCACTCTGGAGCAGTACGCGTCCTTGTTGACCTACGAGGTTTGATAGCAACTTGATCTGAAGCTTCATGATCATCATCATTAACTTCCTCTTCAACTAACGTAGGCTCCACAGAACAACTTTCCGCGCTGCGCTATTCTCTGGTTGAAACAAAGGTTCAATAACCTCATCAAGTTCTATCTTCCTCCCACTCAATTCTTTCGAGAGAAACTCTTTCTCGAGAAAGGACCCGTTTTAGCAACAAACACTTTGTGCTTGGATCTGAGATAGAAGGCGTACCCAACTGTAACGTTAGGGTATTCTATGAAGATGCATTTGTCCGCTTTGGGTTCGAGCTCATCGGGTTGAAAACCTTTTTCACATAAGCGTCGCAGCCCCAAACATTAAGAAATGATAGCTTAGGTTTCTGTCAAACCAAAATTCATACGGTGTCATCTCAATGGACTTAGATGGTGCCCTATTTAAAGTGAATTTAGTTGTCTCTAATGCATAACCCCAAAACAATAGTGGCAAATCGATAAGAGACATCATAGTTTGCACCATATCCAATAGAGCACGACTACGACGTTCGGACACACCATCACACTATGGTGTTCCAGGTGGCGTGAGTTGTGAAACAACTTCCACATTGTCTTAAGTTGTATACCAAACTCGTAACTCAGATATTCACCTCCATGATCATATCGTAGACATTTTATCTTCTTGTCACGATGATCTCAAACTTCACTCTGATTTTGTTTGAACTTTTCAAACGTTACAGACTTGTGTTTCATTAAGTAAATATCCCCATATCTACTCAAATCATCAGTGAAGGTAGGAAAATAACAATATCCACCGCACGCTACAACACTCATTGGACCGAATACATCAACATGTATTATTTCCAATAAGTTACTTGCCCGCTCCATCATACCGGAAAACGGGGTCTTAGTCATCTTGCCCATGAGGCATGGTCCGCATGTCTCAACCGATTCGAAATCGAATGAGTCCAAAGATTCATCAGCATGGAGTTTCTTCATGTGTTTTACACCAATATGACATTTAGCGGTAGTGCCACAAGTATGTGGTACTATCATTATCTAACTTTGTATCTTTTGGCATCAATATTATGAACATGTGTATCACTATGATCAAGATTCAATAAACCATTCTCATTGGGTGCATGACCATTGAAGGTATTATTCATGTAAACAGAATAACCATTATTCTCTAATTTAAATGAATAACCGGATTGCAATAAACATGATCTAATCACGTTCATGCTCAACGCAAACACCAAATAACACTTATTTAGGTTCATCACTAATCCCGAAGGTATAGAGAGCGTGCGATGGTGATCACATTAACCTTGGAAACACTTCCAACACGCATCGTCACCTCACCCTTAGCTAGCCTCCGTTTATTCCGTAGCTTTTATTTCGAGTTACTAACGTTTAGAAACCGAACCGGTATCTAATACCCAGGTGCTACTAGGAGTATTAGTAAGGTACACATCAATAACACGTATATCAAATATACTTCTGTCGACGTTGCCAGCCTTCTTATCTACCAAGTATCTAGGGCAGTTCCGCTTCAGCGACCGTTCTCCTCATAATAGAAGCACTCAGTCTCGGGTTTGGGTTCAACCTTGGGTTTCTTTACTGGAGCAGCAACTGGCTTGCCATCCATGAAGTATCCCTCCTTGCCCTTGCCCTTCTCGAAACTAGTGGTTTTACTAACCATCAACACTTGATGTTCCTTCTTGATTTCTACCTTCGCGGTGTCAAACATCGCGAATAGCTCGGGGATCATTATTTCCATCCCTGGCATTATATAGTTCATCACGAAGATCTAGTAGCTTAGTGACAGTGACTTGGAGAACTATATCAATCACTATCTTATCTGGAAGATCAACTCTCACTCGATTCAAGCGATTGTAGCACCCAGACAATCTGAGCACATGCTCACCGATTGAGCTATTCTCCTTCATCTTGCAGGCAAAGAATCTTGTTGGAGGTCTCATACCTCTCAACACGGGCACGAGCCTGATATCCCAATTTCAGCTCTTAGAACATCTCATATGTTCCGTGACGTTCGAAACGTTTTGGATCCTCAATTCTAAGCCGTAATGCATGACGCACTGAACTATCAAGTAGTCATCAGAACGTGCCTGTCAGATGTTCACAACATCTACAGACGACGCTTGAGGGGGTGGCGCTCCGAGCGGTGCATTAAGTACATAAGCCTTCTGTGCAGCAATGAGGACAATCCTCAGATCACGAACCCAGTCCGCATTATTGCTACCATCATCTTTCAACTCTATTTCTCTAGGAACATATAAAAATTCAAGGGAGCTACAGCGTGAGCTAGTAATCTACAACATAATTTGCAAAGACATTTTGACTATGTTCATGATAATGAGTTTAGTTAATCATATTAAAAAACTCCCACTCAAATAGACATCCCTCTAGTCATCTAAGTGATACATGATCCATATCGACTAGGTCGTGTCCGATCATCACGTGAGACGGACTAGTCATCAATGGTGAACATCTCCATGTTGATCGCATCTACTATACAATTCATGTTCGACCTTTCGGTCTCTCGTGTTCCGATGCCATGTCTGTACATGCTAGGCTCGTCAAGTCAACCTAAGTGTTTCGCGTGTGTAAATCTGGCTTACACCCGTTGTATGCGAACGTTAGAATCTATCACACCGGATCATCACGTGGTGCTTCGAAACAACGATCCTTCGCAACGGTGCACACTTAGGGGGAACACATTTCTTGAAATTTTAGTGAGGGATCATCTTATTTATGCTACCGTCGTTCTAAGCAAATAAGATGTAAAAACATGATAAACATCACATGCAAATCATAAAGTGATATGATATGGCCAATATCATCTTGCGCCTTTGATCTCCATCTTCGGGGCGCGGCATGATCACCATCGTCACTGGCACGACACCATGATCTCCATCATCATGATCTCCATCATCGTGTCTTCATGAAGTTGTCTCGCCAACTATTACTTCTACTACTATGGCTAACGGTTAGCAATAAAGTAAAGTAATTACATGGCGTTTTTGATTGACGCGCAGGTCATACAATAAATTAAGACAACTCCTATGGCTCCTGCCAGTTGTCATACTCATCGACATGCAAGTCGTGATTCCTATTACAAGAACATGATCAATCTCATACATCACATATATTTCATCACATCCTTTTGGCCATATCACATCACATAGCATACCCTGCAAAAACAAGTTAGACGTCCTCTAATTGTTGTTGCAAGTTTTACGTGGCTGCTATGGGTTTCTAGCAAGAACGTTTCTTACCTACGCAAAAGCCACAACGGTGATATGCCAATTGCTATTTACCCTTCATAAGGACCCTCTTCATCGAATCTGATCCGACTAAAGTGGGAGAGACAGACACCCGCTAGCCACCTTATGCAACAAGTGCATGTCAGGCGGTGGAACCAGTCTCACGTAAGCGTACGTGTAAAGTCGGTCCGGGCCGCTTCATCCCACAATGCCGCCGAATCAAGATAGGACTAGTAACGGCAAGCAAATTGACCAAATCATCACCCACAACTACTTGTGTTCTACTCGTGCATAGAATCTACGCATAGACCTAGCTCATGATGCCACTGTTGGGTAACGTAGTAATATTTCAAAATTTTCCTACGTGTCACCAAGATCAATCTAGGAGATGCTAGCAACGAGAGAGAGGGAGTGCATCTTCATACCCTTGAAGATCGCTAAGCGGAAGCGTTACAAAGAACGCGGTTGATGGAGTCATACTCGTGGCGATTCAAATCGCGGAAGATCAGATCCAAGCACCGAACGGACGGCGCCTCCACGTTCAACACACGTACAGCCCGGGGACGTCTCCTCCTTCTTGATCCAGCAAGGGGGGAAGGAGAAGTTGAGGGAGAGCTCCGGCAGCACGACGGCGTGGTGGCGGTGGAGCTCGTGGTTCTCCGGCAGAGCTTCGCTAAGCGCTACGGAGGAGGAGGAGGTGTAGGAAGGGGGAAGGGCTGTGCCAGGGGAAGGGTGTACGGCTGCCCTCCCACCCCCACTATTTATAGGGGGAAGGGGAGAGGGGGCCGGCCCCCCTAGATCCATCTCGAGGGGGGGGCGGCGGCCCCCCTAGGGTTTCCAACCCTAGGCGCTTTGGGCCCTTGGGGGCGGCGGCCCCCCGGGGGGGCGACGGCCCCCCCTAGGGTTTCCAACCCTAGGCGCCTTGGGCCCTTGGGGGGCGCACCAGCCCACTAAGGGGCTGGTTCCCACCCAACTACAGCCCATTAGGTCCTCTGGGGCAGGTGGACCCCCGAAACCCCTTCGGTGGTCCCGGTACAATACCGATAAACCCCGAAACCTTTCCGGTGACTGAAATTGGACTTCCCATATATAAATCTTCACCTCCGGACCATTCTGGAACCCCGAAACATTTTAAACAAATCATTTCAGTATTTTTTAAAAATAGGTTTCACTCATTTCAAAAAGATTTCAATCAGTTCACATTTAAAAAATAAAACAGTTGAAATCAATATTTCAAAAATATCATATTTCATTTCAAACCACTGATTTCACTAAGTTCCGAAAATAATTTCACTCATTTCAAAAAAACTGAATTCTCATATTACAAAAAGCACTCAAATCTACTTTTTGAAACAGATTTCACTCATCTCAAAACTGATTTCACTCATCTCAAAAAACCAATTTCACAAATTTAAGCAAATCATTTTAGTAATTTTCAAAAACAAATTTCACTCATTTCAAAAAAGGTTTCAGTCGGTTCACCTATTTCAAGAAATAACACATTTCACTTTTTTTCCAACCATTGATTTCACTCAGTCCAGAAAATAATTTCACTTTTTCGAAAACTGATTTTTCTGATTTCAAAAAACCAACTTCACATTTTTTTTAAAGGCCTTGAAATCTACTTTTAAAAAAACTATCAGTTCCATCTATTTGAAAAAAAAATCTGTTTCACACATTGAAACAACCAGCCTCACAAAATGATTTCATTAGTTACAAGTAACTAAGTTTACTCCTTTCGAATAATTATTTCACCTATTTTAAAATGCGGATTCAATTATTTCAAACAACATGTTTCAACCATTTTGAGAGATAAATTTGACTCATTTTAAGAAAGTGATTTCACTCATTTCAGTTAACTGAATGTTGGGGAACGTTGCATGGGAAACAAAAAATTTCCTACGCTCACCAAGATCGATCTAGGAGATGAACATCTACGAGAGGAGAGATTGCATCTACATACCCTTGTAGATCGCTAAGCGGAAGTGTTAAGAAACGCGGTTGATGTAGTCGAACGTCTTCGCAATCCAATCACGATACGTCCACGAACTCCCGATCAAGTGCCGAACGGACGACACCTCCGAGTTTAGCACACGTGCGGCTCGGCGTCTTCCTCTCCTTCTTGATCTAGCAAACGAGAGAGAGGGGGTATATGAGATCGGGACCAACACGACGGTATGGTGGTGGTGGTGGCAGCGGAATTCCGGCAGGGCTTCGCCAAGCGCGTACTGGTGAAACGTGGGAGGAGTTGGGAGAGGTAACGGGCAAGGGTCCAAGGGGTGGCTGCCCCCAACGCCTCCCCACCTTTATATAGGCGTGGAGGGTGCTGGTGGCTTGCCCTCCAAGGCCCTAGGGTCGTTGGCCAAAGGGGGAGGAAGGAAATCCCTCCTTTCCTTCCCCACCGATCACTATCCCCCCTTTTTAGGGATCCTGATCTTATCCCTTTGGGATATGATACTATTCCTTTTAAGGGAGGATCTTGGTGCGCATAGACCAGGGTTCTGGGGACTTTCCCCACTACCCACGTTCATGTGGGTCCCCCATGCAGGTGGGCCCCACTCCGGAACCTTCTAGAACCTTCCCGGTACAATACCGAAAAAACTCGAACTTTTTCCGGAACCCCGATAACAACTTTCCATATATGAATCTTTACCTCCGGACTATTCCGGAGCTCCTCGTGATGTCCCGGATCCCATCCGGGACTCCGAACAACCTTTGGACTTTCCACTATTAATATCTCAATACTACCCTAGCGCTACCGAACGTTAAGCGTGTGACCCTACGGGTTCGGGAATATGCAGACATGACCAAGACTCCTCTCCGGTCAATAACCAATAGCGGGACCTGGATGCCCATATTGGTTCCTACATATTCAACGAAGATCTTTATCGGTTGAACCACGATGTCAAGGATTCAGTCAATCCTGTATGCAATTCCCTTTGTCCGGCGATATGTTACTTACCCGAGATTCGATCGTCGGTATCTCCATACCTAGTTCAATCTCGTTACCGGCAAGTCTCTTTACTCGTTCCGTAATACAAGATCATGTGGCTAACTCTTTATTCACATTGCTTGCAAGCTCATTGTGATGCTGTATTACCGAGTGGGCCCTGAGATACCTCTCCGTCATATGTACTGACAAATTCCCAGTCTTGATCCATGCCAACTCAACAGACACCTTCGGAGATACCTGTAGAGCATCTTTATAGTCACCCAGTTACGTTGCGACGTTTGATACACACAAGGTACTCCTCCGGTGTCAGTGAGTTGCATGATCTCATGGTCATAGGAACAGATACTTGACATGCGAAAATGATAGCCATAAACTTGACACGATCATATATGCTACGTTCATAGTTTGGGTCTTGTCCGTCACATCATTCTCCTAATGATGTGATCCCGTTATCAAATGACAACTCATGTCTATGACCAGGAAACCATGGACATCTTTGATCAACGAGCTAGTCCGGTAGAGGCTCACTAGGGACATGTTGTTGTCTACGTATCCACACATGTATTTGTGTTTCCAACCAATACAATTATAGCATGGATAATAAACGATTATCATGAACAAGAAAATATAATAATAACCATTTTATTATTGCCTCTAGGGCATATTTCCAACACTGAATTCACTTATTTAAACCGATTTGGAATAAGCAGTTTCACACATAGATATAAAATGAGTGACATAAATGGATTGAAACATTGAAATTTAAACATGTTTCAAATGTATCAGAGATCGGTCTTGTTTCAAATGTATGTAGACCAGCGCTTTAAGGTAGGAAGATGGTCTACGCGTCTCACTGCTACTCATTGTTGTTGTTCATACAGTGCACGGAAAGAATCAATCAAGCAGAGGAGCTTACCAGCGGCAGTTGCTCAAGCCCCAATGGCGGTTGATGCGCTCAAAAAGAAGCAGTCTCATTGAAGCGTGGTTGTTCGTCATCAGCATCATTAGATGTTGCACGTAGGGTGTTGTTGCCGCCGCCCGTTGGGTTAGTCACCATGGAATCGAATGGAGGTCTGATACGTCTCCGACGTATCTATAATTTTTTTATTGTTTCATGCTATTATATTATCAATCTTGGATGCTTTATATGCATTTTTATGCTATTTTATATCATTTTTTGGGACTAACCTATTAACCCGGTGCCCAGTGCCAGTTCCTGTTTTTTGCTTGTTTTTTTTACTTTTTAGAAAATCAATACCAAACGAAGTCCAAATGTGATGAAACTTTACGGTGATTTTTTCTGGACCAGAAGGGACCCTAGAAGCTTCGGGAGGAGGCCGGAAGATATGCGGGAGAACCACAAGCTCACAGGGCGCGCCACCTGAGCTCGTGGGCCCCCCGTAGCTCCGTTTGACCTAATTACACATCTATAAATTCCCAAATATTCCCAAACCAACAGAGAGACACCCGAAGAAACTTTTCCACCGCCGCAAGTCTCTGTTCTTCCGCGATTCCATCTGGAGGCCTTTTCCGGTACTATGCCAGAGGGGGAATCGATCACGGAGGGCCTCTACATCAACCTTGCTGCCCTTCTGATAATGCGTGAGTAGTTCACCACAGACCTACAGGTCCATAGCTAGTAGCTAGATGGCTTCTTCTCTCTCTTTGATCTTCAATACCATGTTCTCCTCGATCTTCTTGGAGTTCTATCCGATGTAATCTTCTTTTGCGGTGTGTTTGTTGGGATCCAATGAATTGTGGGTTTATGATCAGATTATTCATTGAAAGTAATTGAGTCTTTTCTGTACTTTATTATGCATCATTGTTATAGCTTTGTATTTCTCTCCGATCTATCCATTTGGTTTGGCCAACTAGATTGATTTATCTTCAGTGGGAGAGATGCTTTGTGATGGGTTCAATCTTGCGGTCTCCTCACCCAGTGACAGAAGGGGTAGCGATGCGCGTATTGTATTGTTGCCATTAAGGATAAAACGATGGGGTTTATTCATATTGCTTGAGTTTACTTTGTCTACATCATGTCATCTTGCTTAAGGCGTTACTCTGTTTGTCATGAACTTAATACCTTAGATGCATGCTGGATAGCAGTCGATTGGTGGAGTAATAGTAGTAGATGCAGGCAGGAGTCAGTCTACTTGTCTCGGACGTGATGCCTATATACATGATCATTGCCATGAATACGTCATAACTATGAGCTTTTCTATCAATTGCCCAACAGTAATTTGTTTACCCACTGTATGCTATGTGTTTGAGAGAGAAGCCTCTAGTGAAAACTATGGCCCCCGGGTCTACTTTAATCATATTATAAAAACCAAAAATACCTTGCTGCAATTTATTTACTTTTATTTTGTTTTACAATTTACCCATCTACCTATACAAGATTTGATCCTTGCAAGTAACGAGTTCAAGGGAGATTGACAACCCTCTTGCCCGCATTGAGTGCAAGTATTTGCTTTTGTGTGTGCAGGTGCTGTTCACGAGGATTTGCGTGGTTCTCCTTTTTGTTCGATAAACCTTGGTTCTCACTGAGGAAAATACTTATCTCCACTGTACTGCTTCTCCCTTCCTCTTCGGGGAAAATCCCAACGCAGCTCACAAGTAGCAGAAAGAATTTCTGGCGCCGTTGCCGGGGAGACATCATCAAATCACTACAAGTACCTTTCAGTCAAACTATCATCTACTTGCTCTAATTTTTATTTGCCTTTTTATTTGCTTCTCTTTTTCATATGCCTCCACTTCTCCAAAAAAATCATAAAAAACACAAAAAATATTTTACTTTGCAAGTTTGCTCGCTTGCTTGCTTTGTCATGATGGCTAGTTCTTCGCTTGTTGCTTGTACCCCTGAGAATGAAGTGCTTAATTTTAAACAAAGGGGAGGATAAAGTTTAAAAGATGCTTGGTATAGGATTTGTGATGCTCAAAATAGATCAACTCGTAAGCAATCCACTACCGTTCTTCTTCGCAATATTTATGTAGGTGTCACTACTTGGTATAGATTTGTGCTTGACACTATTACTGGAGGGAACTTCTTGAGTAATTACCCTAATGATGCTTTCAATGCTATGGGAAATTTAGTAGGATCACCACCTATTACTATTAAAGAAACTATATTGACTTTGGAACATGTTATGCGAAGGTTAGATGCTATTGAAATTTAAATGCCCATTGTAGAATATATTGAGAATCTAGACAAAAAGGTCCATAATCAAGTTACTCAATTTGGTTCTAAGGTAGGAACTACATTAAAATGTTAAAGGAGAAGGAATTGATCATTAATGAAAGAGTAGAACAAAGTCCCGCTAGAATTGATAAGTTAGAAGAAATCATTAATAATTTGGGTTCTGCTTTTTCATCCGTTAAAACTATTGAGAGAACTCCTCCTAATAAGAATTCCAAGTTCATGTATGTTCCTAAGAATAAGGGTGACTCATCTAGTAAGGGAAACGAGGATCTTAAAATGATTAGTGTGCACTGCAACTTCATTGATATAATAAAGAAACCTATTTATGAAAGCAAATTCCTCAACTTTATCCCTAGGAGTGTGATTATTAAAAAAATTATATGCTAAATCTCCTAGGAAGCATCGATGTATAATTAGGGAGGTGGATTCGAAAGATGACAATACTTGAAACTATGCATTACGCCTAGCTAGGGGCGTAAAACAATAGCGCTTGTTGGGAGGCAACCCAATAGTTATCTTAAATTTTTTGCTTTTATTTTCTGTTTTGTGTGCTTACAAATTTTTTGCTACTGTAATGATTTTGTTTTTATCTTTTAATTAGTGTTTGTTCCATGTAAATCCTTTCGGATGATTTGGATGATAGTATTATTGATGTTGTTTGAAAACATAAACTATTGTGCCCAGTGTTAGAATTTCTGTAAATTGCTGGAACATGATAAATTCCTGAAAATTATACAAAGTATTGGAAAACAAATTTTTTACGTTTTCCTAATTTTTCAGAATTTTTGGAGTTACATAATTATGATTTTAATTCAGATCATTATAGACTGTTCTGTTTTAGACAGATTCTGTTTTTGTTGCATAGTTTACTTGTTTTGATGATGCTATGGATTATATCGGGGGGTATAAGTCATGGATAAGTTAGAATACAGTAGGTATTATGCAAAAATAAATTATGAATGGGTTTATAACTGTACCTAAAGTTTATAATATGTTTATTATACTAACGGATCTCACGAGGTTTCTGTTGAGTTTTGTGTGCTGAAGTTTTCAAGTTTTGGGTGAGATCACGATGGATGAAGGAATAAGGAGCGGCAATACCCTAAGCTTGGGGATGCCCAAGGTACCCCAAGGTAATATTCAAGGAATACCCAAGCGTCTAAGCTTGGGGATGCCCCGGATGGCATCCCCTCTTTCGTCTACAATCTATCTGTATGTTACTTGGAGCTATATTTTTATTCATCACATGATATGAGTTTTACTTGGAGCGTCTTGTGCCATAGTTTTATTTTCTTTGTTTGCTTTTTAGTTTGCCACAATCATTGTTTGCTGGACACACCTTTTGAGAGGGACATGCATTTATCATGATTTGTTAGAATACTCTATGTGCTTCACTTATATCGTTTGAGCTAGGCAGTTGCTCTAGTGCTTCACTTATATCTTTTAGAGCACGGCGATGGTTATATTTTATAGAAATGATTGCACTCTCATGCTTCAATTAAATCTTTTCGAGGGTCTAATAAATAGTAATGGCAATGTGCACGTGTTATAAGACTAGTCCGAAAAGGATAGCTATTCAAGGGGGGTATAATAAAAACTTTCATGTAGATCACTAAATATGAAACGTATGGTTTAATAGTATTGATGTCGTAATATGAAAGGATATTGGTTCATGATCATTGGTTAGTAGAAATATCGGTATTAAAGCATGTTATTAACTTCTCATCTAAGTGTTGGTCATGGCATGGTGGGGAGGTTTGAGCATTTTTATGTCTGAAATGAAATCCTTGAGTGCTGTTATAACCGGGGGTGCGCGATGGTTAACTCCTACCAACCTCCTCCCTAGGGGCATGCGAGTAGTACTTTGCTTCGAGGGCTAAAAGGCTTTCACAATAAGTATGTGAGTTCTTTATAACTAATGTGAGTCCATAGATTATACGCACTCCTACCTTTTCGCAATTTGCTAGCCTCTTCGATACCGTGCATTGCCCTTTCTCACCTCGAGAGTTGGTGCAAACTTCGCCGGTGCATCCAAACCCCATGATATGATACACTCTATCACACATAAGCATCATTGTATCTTCCTCAAAACAGCCACCATACGTAACTATTCTGGCATTTCCATAGCCATTCCGAGATATATTTCCATGCAACTTCCACCGTTTCCTTCACATGACTTGTGTGTTCATCATCATATTGATTTGCATGATCATATAGAGCTGACCTGATATTTGTGGCAAAGCCACCATTCATCATTGTTATACATGTTATGCTAGATCATTGCACATCCTGGTACACTGCCAGAGGCATTCATATAGAGTCATATTGTTTCAGTTATCGAGTTGTAAGTAAATAAAAGTGTGATGATCATCATTATTAGAGCATTGTCCCAGTGAGGAAAGGATGATGGAGACTATGATTCCCCCACAAGTCGGGATGAGACTCTGGACGAAAAAAAAAGAACAAAAAAGGAAAAAAAAAGAGGGGGGGGAATAAAAAATGAGAGATAAATAGAGACGGGGCAATGTTACTATCATTTTTCCACACTTGTGCTTCAAAGTAGCACCATGTTCTTCATATAGAGAGTCTCTTATTTTGTCACTTTCATATACTATGGGAATTTTTCATTATAGAACTTGGCTTGTATATTCCGATGATGGGCTTCCTCAAATGCCCGAGGTCTTCATGAGCAAGCAAGTTGGATGCACACCCACTTAGTTTCCATTGAGCTTTCATACACTTATAGCTCTTAGTGCATCCGTTGAATGGCAATCCCTACTCCTCGCATTGATATCGATTGATGGGCATCTCCATAGCCTGTTGATCCGCCAAGTTGATGCGAGACTTTCTTCCTTTTTGACTTCCCTTATTGATCTCTACCACCACATTCCATTCCACCTATAGTGTTATATCCATGGCTCACGCTCATGTATTGCGTGAAGTTGAAAATGCTGAAGCGTGTTAGAAGTATGATCCAATTGTCTGGTTTGACACCGGGGTGCCCATGATTTATATTTATGCGATGAAGGCGGAGTCATGCCATGCTAACATGATAAAATGAGTAGGGATAACATTCGTTAAGGATCGTATATTTTGAAAGTTTAATGATTATCCTTCTTATATTCATGGATATTATTATGTTGATATTGTTAATTCATCATTTCTCAATATTTATACCGTAAAGAGATTACATGATGCACATGCACTACACCACGGTAGAGCTTAGGTGACACAATTCTGTGGGCAAAGGTCCACTGATGTCCACAAAATAACTGTCAGCGTAGCTTTTAAGTTTTGTCTTCGGATCATGTGTCGGCGAAGATGCATCACTGTCGACACAGTAAGTGTTGGCAACCACAAAGCCACAACGCATCTGTCAGCATTTTCTTAACAACACAGTAAGTGTCGGCACATGTGTGGCCCTTGACAGGTTTTCGGTCAGTGTAGATACACACTTAGCGACATCAAATGTGTCGGCGTATGTAGGGTGTATGGACACGGACTAAGTGTCGGCGTAGGTGGACACGTGTCAATCGACCAAAGGTTACAAATTTGGTGCATGATTTAGGCGCGAGGAGGGGAAATTTTCGGCTGTCCTACCGCCTGCCCGCGCAAAATATCCCCAAATCAAGCCAACTCCTCCCTTAATAAAAAAAACCAACTCCATAACCCTACCCGTGCCTGCCGCCGCCGCCCTCACGCTCGATCCGCCATTGTCGCTGTCCTCGTGCTCCAGCCCTTCGTCATGCCGCCATCCTCGCGCTCCACCCCGACGCCCATCCACCGTCCTCACGCCCTACTCGTCGCCCAGCCGCCGTGGAGCTCCAGCCCGACGCCCAGCCGCCCACGAGCTCCACCCCGACGCCCAGCCACCGTCCTCGCGCCCCACCTCATCGCCTAGCCGACGTGGAGCTCCAGCCCGACGCCCAGCCGCCCCCGAGCTCCACCCCGACATTGATCTGCCGTCCTCGCGTCCCCCACATCCAGCCGGCGCTCACCCCCGACATCCAGCCGCCTCACCCCGTCCTGGGCGCCGTCGGTCTTCGTCCGCTTGTCCCTTGCCGCCGCCGTCTGTACCCCCTCCCCTCATCCCTTCTACCAATTCTCCATCCTCAGTCTCCGTCACTGCTGCTGCCGGACCTTCGATCTGCGCCTCTGCACACTGTCTGCTTGCGGTGGTCGAATTGCAAGCTGCGCCCCTCCCGAAGTGAGCCGTCATTGCTGTCGATCCCCACACAAGACTCGCCCCCATCCACCCTCTGTTCTATGAGGTAAGCATCAGCTCCTCCTGTGATTTCTTTCTATGTACTGCTGCCTGCTTCTGCATTGCTGAACTTGAACATATCCAGTTGTTTCTGTTGCTTGATTAATTGCTTGAATATGATTGTTTTGTACTTCTATTGCTTGAATAATGATTGTAGCTTCACTGGTGCAAAGCTAACACCGCCGCACTGGCCAAATTCAGATACTTGCAAATTTGATATTAAGGGTGCATGATGGACAAAACATGGTTGTCTCGGCCTAGGTACATCAAATTTGCTTTTTTGCCAACTCATAAGCGGTATAATTATGTCATGAACTATTCTGATATCTTAAAAAAAATTACATGTAGGCACACAAATGAGTATGTATAGGGGGTAGACAAGTTTATAGAGTTTTCTTTTATTAATTCAACAAATGGAAACAAAATCTTGTGTCCTTGCAAGATATGTTTGAACTCTAAATGGAGAGTAGAAACTGAAGTACGTGAACATTTGATATGTGAGGGTTTCATGGAGGGGTATCATACATGGTTGTTTGATGGAGAATCTAGCCACTCTTTCCCAAATATTGAGGGGGTAGAAGTAGAGACTTCACCGGCAGATAATGAATTAGCTGATTTCTTGCAAGACATAGCTTGTGGATTAGATGATGGGGGGTGTTGGAAGAGAACAATGAGGATAGTAACAACCCTGGGACGCATGTTGATGCTGATACCAAGGCTTATTTGAAGATGGTTGATGATGACAACAAAGAGCTATACCCTGTGTGTAAAAACTTCTCAAAATTACGTTTTATTGTCAAATTGCTCCACATCAAACTTCTTGGGCGATGGAGTGACAAAAGTTTTGACATGGTGCTTGAGTTACTTAGTGATGCATCCCCCAAAGGTTCAGTACTTCCCAAAAAATTCAATGAAGCTAAGAAAATAGTTAAATCTATTGGGCTTGGGTATGTTAATATTCATGCATGTGAAAATGATTGTGTACTGTTCAGAAATGAATTTGATAAGGAGAATCAGTGTCCAAAGTGTAAAACTTCAAGGTGGAAATCAGAAAAGAAAAGTTCTGATGGGAAAAGGGTACATAGAGTTCCTAAAAAGGTTCTTCGCTATTTTCCTATTAAAAGAAGGCTTCAAAGGTATTTTATGTCCTCTAAAACTGCAACTGACATGAGGTGGCATGACGAACAACGTACCAAAGATGGTTTGATTAGGTGCCCAGTGGATGCTATTTTCTGGAAGGATTTTGATTCCAAACATCCACTAATTGGTAATGACAGTCGCAATTTTAGGTTGGCTACAACAACAGATGGCTTTAATCCATTTAGGTCAACAAGGAGTACCTACAGTATTTGGCTAGTCTTTTTGATTCCATACAACCTTCCTCCTTGGATGTGCATGAAGCGGCCTAATTTCATCCTTTCTTTGCTCATTCCTGGCCCTAAGGCACCTGGTGGTGATATGGATGTCTATCTTGAGCCTTTAGTAGATGATCTAGTAGATATGTACTATCATGGTGTAAAGACATTTGATGCTTCTAAGTCTGAAATATTTGATCTTCGTGCTGCCATCCTTTGCACCATACATGACTTTCCAAGTTTAGGCTACACTCATGGGTGTGCCACCCAGGGTGAGGTAGCTTGTCCTGAGTGCCATTAATTTACTTGTTCTCTACAATTAAAAAGGGCAGCAAATATTGTTATATGGGACATCGTAGGTTATTATCATCCAACCATAAGTTTAGGTCAGATAAGAAGTTATTTGATGGCAAGTCAGAGCATAGGACAGCACATATACCTCTTACCGGTGAGGAAATTGATGATTTGACAGCAAATCTTGAAACATCCTTTGGAAAAGATCCAGCTGCCAGGAAGACAGCAAAGAGAAAACGCAAAGAAGGCGAATCACCTCCCCTTTATAAAAGAAGATCTGTGTGGTTTAAGTTGCCCTATTGGAAAGATCTGATGTTGCGTCATAATTTTCATGTTATGCATATAGAAAAAAACGTATGTGATAACATAGTTAACACACTTCTGGGCCTTGAGGGAAAATCAAAGGATAATGCAAATTCTCGCTTAGACATCCAAGCTTTGGGTATTATGGGGGACCTTCATCCTGTTGAAGTAGAATAGGGTAAATTGTATATATCTCCAGCACAATATACTTTGACACCTGAGCAGATGAAACATTTTCTCCAAGTCCTGATGGGAGTCAAGTTTCCACAAGGCTTTGCAGCTGATATACGACGTTATATCCATGTTGCTGAGAAGAAGATTTTTGGACTGAAGAGCCATGATAATCACATTCTATTGCAACACCTACTTCCTCTTGCGATTCAAAAAATACTGCCAACAAGAGTATGTGCTACATTGACTCGTGTTAGTAACTTCTTCAACAAGATTTGCTGACCTGTTATCCGCATCAGTGATATGCAAATTCTAGAGGCTGAAATAGCTGAGACATTAAGCATACTTGAAACTATATTCCTGCCAAGTTTTTTTGATGTCATGGTCCACTTGATGATGCATCTGCCTGCCCAAGTTAGGATTGGTGGTCCAGTACACTTCCGGAGCATGTGGTCAGTAGAAAGGTGATCTTCTAAACAAAATCTAATAGCAACATTATTTTTGCAAATGAACTTTGCAAATAGGCTTACAATTTGTAGTATGTAGGTATTTGGGGCACTGCAAAGGACATGTTCGCACTAGAAGCCATTCGGAAGGATCAATCGCTGAGGGTTATTTGTTTGATGAGAGCCTTACATTTTGTTCTCGCTGTCTAAAAGGGTGTGAGACTAGGTTCACTCGGCAAGATAATAATGTTGAGGTGCTGAATAATGAAACGTCCAGTACCAATCCATACTTCTGCCACAAGGGGCAAGGTTTGGGTAGCATTGTATCATTACCGACCAATTCTTGGATCCAAGCACATAGACATGTCTTGTTCAACCACAATGAAATAGAACCTTATGTGAAGTAAGCTACGCACGCTATAGTAATATTATCACTTCCTTTCTTATCTTTCTTATAATAGTTAATTTGATACACAATTATAGGAAGCACCGCAAGCACCTATCCTCAATTGGTCTTCCCAATGAAAAAGCAATCAATACTATGCAACATGAGGAGTTTCATGAGTGGTTTCGACAACATGTAAGTAGGACATGACTTGACCTATTGTGCTGAACATTAATCATGTTAACCCATTGTAACTAACAACAATTCTATACTCAGGTGTTGGCATTAGTTGAAAGAGGTGTAGAAGTATCAGAAGAAATGCAAATTTTAGCCCAAGAGCCTTTCATGATTGCTAGAAAATTTAACAGCTATACTACTAATGGGTTCGATTTCCATACACACTCAAGTGATGATGGTAGACCTATTCAAAACAGTGAAGTAGCTATAGCTGCACAAAATTCAAGAGGAGTAGAGATATATTACGGCATTATTAGGGAGATAGTTGAGTTAAACTACCGCCAAAAAGGATATATGGTGTTATTTCGATGTGATTGGGTTGACAATCGTGAACAAGACAAATGGGTAAAAACCGATCAGTTTGGGGTTACAACTGTTAACTTCAACCATTTATTCGGTAGCGGTGATAAGTTATCAGATGAACCTTTCATCTTAGCATCACAAGCCACACAAGTTTTCTATGTTCCAGAGGTTGATGATGAAGGCTGGTGTGCAGTTGTCCAGAACATAAAACCACATGGCATGTACTCTATGGCCGCTGTGGATGATGAAAATATGAATGATGATGATGAAAATGTAGATCTTGAAAATGCTAATAAGGGGTTGTTAATTGATCTACACACAGATGTTGATCCCAACATTGATTATACCAAATTTTATCATGTAAGGACTGATATAGATGGAATAATTGTTGCTGCACCAAAGCGGAAGTAAGTGTGATAACGATTTTCTTTATTTTATTTGGTAGCTGTGTAAAATTTGGTTGTTATTTTAGTTCAAATACTTGATTGTTGTGTAGACTGCTAACTCATTTGTAAACACTTACAGGAGCAGGAGCAAAAATGGCAACCACAGCAAGAAGCGCAGAAAGAATCCCTGAATATGAACTCGAAAAGAACAAAAATGTAGTTGAAGTACTTAGAAAACAAAACGAGAACATGAAGAGAACTTTGAATCTTAAAGGTCTATCTGATGCATTTGAGTCAGAAGGCCAACCTACTCCTAGAAAGAAGAAAAAGGTATTGCTGCTATGCATTGTATTTCCAGCGCACTATATTTGCTATCCCATTTTTAGTAGTTAACACTGATTTATGTGGTTTATTGTAGAGACAAAAGCAAACTCCTATTTCACAAACTCAAGCTCCAGACCGGCAATTGCGGTCTACTTCAAGATTAATTACTGAAATTTTAACTGAACCTGAGGTTGTATTGAATGAACCAGAAGGTATGCTTCTTGACTTTGATGTGTGTACCTTGCATTGCTTAGAAGCTAGTTTGTGCGTTCTTTCTGAACCTTGCAATTGAATGATAATGCGCTTATAGTACTAAACCTATTTTCTGCATTTATTGTGTATTAGGCCAGGAAAGGGAGGCCAGGAAAGTTACTGCTATGAATAGCATATGGGGAAGGCAAAACAAGCCTAAACTCAAGTTGGAAATCAATGAGTATGGTCAGCCTTGTGGTAAATCTGCTACACGATTTGCTAACTTTGTTGGAACACAAATAAGAACCAAGGGTTTTCCGGTTGAATTTGATGATTGGAGGAAGGTTGATCTGTCGAAAAAACTTGCTTTATGGACCGAGGCAAAGGTAATGTGTTTATGGACTGCTGTTATCTCCTGGATGCTATCTTAGTGTTATGATTTGGAGTGACTAATGATTTAGGATATGTCGTATTGTTATCTAATGGCCTTTTTCGAATGCCTATTTTTCAGTTGTTTTGGGAATTAGACCAACGAGTTTTCCAATGGTATATGAAAACAGCACAAATTAAATGGAAAGACTTCAAATTAGACCTAAAGAGGGATTATTATGATGAATCATATGAGTATGATGAACTTATAGCATCATGTGATGCTAGAGTTCTTGTGACGCCCCCGACTTAATCGTGCGCTAATCATACACGCAAATGCACACGATCAAGCCTAGGGACTCACTTGAAGATATCACAACACAACTCTAAACACAAAATAAAATAATACAAGCTTTATATTACAAGCCAGGGGCCTCGAGGGCTCGAATACATAAGCTTGAGTCATACAAGCATTAGCGGAAGCATTAGATATCTGAGTACAGACATAAAAGTTAAACAGATAAGCCTTAAGAAGGCGGGGCAAAACAACGACACAGATCAAAAAGGCGCAGGCCTCCTACCTGGGAGCCTCATATCTACTCCTGGTCGTCGGCGGTCTCCACGTAGTAGTAGACTCCTCCAGAAGGGTAGTAGTAGTCGTCGACTGAGGGAGCTGGCTCCGGGCTCCGCCATCTGGTCGTAGCAATCGGGTATGGGGAAAAAGGGAAGCAAAGCAACCGTGAGTACTCATCCAAAGTACTCGCAAGACTTACATCAGAACTATTCTATGTATGCATCGGTATCAAAGAAGGGGTTGTATCTGTGGACTAGACTGCAGAAATGCCAGAATAGAGAGAAAGGCCTAGCCTATCGAAGACTAGCATCTTCAGCGATCTTGCAGCATAAGAAGAGTGCAGATTAGTACATAATTAAAATAGCAAGCATGTTGTAGCAAAGCCTAGAGATCCTTCCTCGACTCCCTGCGAGAAAGCGATCTCGGAGCTTCCAATTATTAAAAGTATCCAGTTCAAGTAGTAGTAGATCGGGATACAACACTAAGCGTCCTGTTACCGTGGACACGGCTATTCGAATAGATAATCTTCCCTGCAGGGGTGCACTACTGTTACCCAACACGCTCGATTAACTCTGGCCGGGCACACTTTCCTGGGTCATGCCTGGCCTCGGCTGATCGACACACCGCAGCCCTACCTAGAGCTCAGCAGAGAGGTCCCCGCCGGTCTACATCCTAAGTGCTCAGGGTTCTTGGGCCCATCCCCCTTTGCACTTCGGGTCGTTGTGTCGCGGGTCGGAGTCCAAGCACCACCTCAGTCCTGGATGGCCTTGTCCCGACCGGCTCACAATGCTGAACTGGACGTCTGTCAGAGCTTTCGGCTGATACATACGGCGCCGAGGGCCCCATCAAACCATTATCCTGCGTGGTGGTAGTGCGTATAGGCCAGTGTCCAACTCAGATCAATACCCAAATCCGGTAGTGCATTATTAATATTTTTGACGGCTGTCGGGACAAGTCCGGAGCTACCACCACAACCTGGGTGGTACCGCTAAACAGCCAGCCGCCACAGTAACTCTCGCGGGTGCTCTTCGGGCCCGCCCGACTTTCAATTGAATATCTCGCGGGTACCCCTCAGGGTCGACCCGTCTTTATTCAGTATCTGTAATAAAATCCAGGCAACTGTGTGTTCATAACATCAAGAAGGAATCCGAGGAATCACCCTCATTGGAATTCCCTCTCGACGTATCCGTCAAGGTGAACCCAGAGGAACCACCCTCGAGGGTATTCACAGTTGCGGGGTTGCACGACATAAGCTTCGTTGGAGGTGGTGGAAGAGGAATCACCCTCGGTAACCCACAACCAACTAGCTGTACCATAGAGCAACATCAGGAGTGAGATAATAGGTATCACCCTCGGCACTCGATGTTAGCTCTGCAGAGTCGAGCAACTTAGGGAGGTGGGTGGTGGTGTGCTGGTCTCAGCCCGTCGATCACATCGATCAGGGCACTGGTATCTAAGCGGGGCAACTAGGACAATGAAGAGGGCCACAGATGGATTTCCATCCAACCTATACTAAGCATTTAGGATAGCAGGTAGGGTATCAATAGCAGTTTACAGAAACAGGCTATGCATCAGAATAGGATCAATCAAAAGTAGTAGCAAATTCTAATGCAAGCAGGAGGGAGAAGGAATAGGTGATATAGGCATGCTCAAGGGGGTTTGCTTGCCTGGTTGCTCTGCAGGCGAAAAGGAATCTTCAACGGTGTAGTCGATCCCTGGGTCGTCAGCGGTCTCGGAGTCTACCGGAGAGAAGAGGGGGAGGAAACAGATAAATACAAGCATTCAAATGCAATCACTATGCCTGGCATGCCTAAATGATACGTAGGGGTGATATATTGCATCTCTAACTATTTTAGTTAAGTTAGGAATTAATTTGGAATTATTTACCGAAGGTCATGCACTATTCATCTATCGGAAACGGGAAAAAAGTTCCATGTTCACCTAGATAGGAGAGATGGTCAAGCATTTTGACCACATATTCGGATTCGTCTCGTTTTTCTGATCAACTTTCATGTAGAAAACTTTTCGATCCGAGCTACGGTTTATTTTCTACGAATTTTACAAGTTTTAGCAATATTCTGGATTATTTAATTAAACATAAAAGCCAAAATAAGAATATGACGTCATGCCTGGTGTCATCATTGCGTCAGCAGGCGGCTGACCAGCTGACCAGTCAAACTGGCATGTGGGGGCCACCTGTCAGCCTCAGTGACTTAACTAATTTAACTAACAGAGCTAATTAGTTAGGTGGGGCCCTTCTGTCAGTGACTAACTAAACTAATAGAGTTAATTAATTAGCCGAAAACAGTGATTAGACTAACGGGCCCCACACGTCAGCGGCAGAGGTGAACAGTACGCATGTTGACCGAAGTCAACGCGGTCAAACGGGGGTCGGGGCCCCACTAGAGCGACCTGGGGTGGGCCCCAGGCCAGGCCACGCTGGCAGCCGGCGCCGGAGCTGCTCCGGCGAGCTCCAGGCGCGGCGGAGGGGCTCGGCCAGCGGCGGAAATCCGCTGTGGTGCTCCGTTTTGTGCGATTTCGGTCGCGTTCGAACGGGAATGGAGCGGCGCATCTGATGGGGCTAGCGCGGAGCCGCGGGGATGACCGGAGGTGGCCGGAACGGCGAGATGCTGCGGCGGCCGGAGCGCGGCTAGGCAACGAGCTAGCTAGGGGGAAGCACACGGCGCGGGGAGAAGAATGGAGGGAGGGAGGAGCTCACCGAGTGGCTACGGATAGCCGGCGTTAGGTTAGTAGCAGCAGTAGGTCGCCGGAGACGGAGGAGATCGCCGGTGGTCCGAGACGAGGGCGAGGGAGAAACGGCAGCTGCAGCACGTCTCGGCTCGAGCTGAAGGCGCCAGTCGACGAGGAAGAGGCCGACGGGGCTTGCGGACGCGGTCAACGGGCGCGGAGCCTCCGGTGGCCGGGGAATCGATGGAGACGCGGCGGCGATGGCACTCGGCAGAGGGGAGGAGAGGCGAGCGCGAGCAAGAGAGAGGAGAGGGGAGAATGGAGGGGAGCGTCTAGGGGGGAGGGAGGAGCCCCGAGCTTATCCCCAGCCCACCTGCTCCGTCGCGGTGGCGAGCTACGGGTGGCGGTGGCGAGCGCGGCCATGGCGGCGGTGACACGAGGGGGAGGCAGGTAGGGGAAACAGGGGTGGGCCGACCGGGCCGCGAGGCAGGTAAGGCCAGGTAAGCCTTCTGCCCATTTTTCCTTTTCTGCCTTTTCCATTTATTTAAAAACAGAGGCAGTAAATGATTTCTGTGGGCCACCAAACATTTTAGAAAAATGTGGAACTAAGCCCAATAAATACTTTGCATTTTCAGGCACTGCCACAAAAAGTTTGGGGATGAATTGAACTCATTTGTATTTTTCAAAAATGAAAATGGATGTAACAAGGTTGTTTTGTGGACTGTTTTAATTGCTAGGGTCAAACCTGTTATTTAATAAATGTTGACTTTATTTTTATAATTGCTTTGGGATTATTTGCAATATTGTGAACTATTTTGTTTTAAAATTTGATGAACTTTTATTTTGACTTGCATTTTGATTTTTTGTTTAAAGTGGAATTTGAAATGAGATATGAACAAATGGTGATTTAGCACTGCAAATGAAGATGACTTGGCATGGTTAGAAGGTGATCACTGTATCATATTACACGGGGGTGTTACAAGTTCATCCTGACCAATGGAAGTTGCTTGTTGCATTTTGGTTAACTCCAAAAGCTAAGGTATGCTCTTTGTTAGGTTGGTATTGACATCTGATTCTACTTGTTTGACATGATCTTATGACACCATTGGTAGGCTCGCTCAATAAGAGGCAAAAAAATCGAGCAAATCATACTGAAAATCACACATCTGGAAGTAAGAGTTTTGCTCGGGTTGACACTGAAATGGTATGCAACCATACAATCCTTGTAAACTTGGATGTTTGTACATTTTGCTCATTGTTTTAATCCTTTTATTACTTGACATAGACCGAGGTGCTCAAGCGTTGCCCGCATAGACATGAACTGTTTATTGAAACACATACACATCGAATTAGTGGACTTCCTCAAAAAGTGTCTGCATTAAGAATTGTAAGTTTAGATACACTTGAAATTTCCGATGCCTTTCATATTTTTGTTTATGTAGTAAATACTAGGAACACATAACACAGGAACAAAAATATTCCTGAAATTTACAGAAAGAACTTCAAGATTAAGCAGGAAAGCACCCTGAATTAGTGGACAATGGTATTAAGGATGGTGATTTGTTTGCATTTGTTTATGGAAAAGAAAAAAATGGATATGTTCGTGCTATCGGATTGGAGCCAACTCCATCTGAACTAGAGTTACCTGGAACCCAACAGTATAAATCTACAAAGCTTCAAATGGCAATGGAATCGTGTCGTGTATCTGACCAATAAGTGGAACATCTGCAAGAACAAATGGATGACATGCAGAAGAAAATGGCACAAATGGATGACATGAAGAAGCAAATGGATGAGATGAGGGAACTTCTTTTGTCTTCACAGGGGCAACGAGATGAAACCAACAGCACACCTGCAACAGCACAACAGGTAACACTATAGTTCTATTATATTGTACCTCTGCAATAGTGGAACATGTAATGCTATGATTTATTTATAGTTTATTATATCTAATAACATTTACAATGCTTGATTTTGATGTAGAACATAAGGACAAGAGAATCTAGTAATGATGAAGAAGGTAATGCTATTCTAGAGGACGTGGCTGAGTCAAATGCTATTGGAAGAAAAGTTGTTAATGTAGAGAAACATGACAGGCAACAAGGGGTAAATCTTTCTTTCCTACATACAATATGTTATGCCTACTATGCAAACTTCATTTGAATATGAAAAATTCATTTTTGGGTATGATTCAACCTCAATGAAAATTCATTTGACTTAAGTCTGAATGATAATTCATTTAACTAGACTTTGTCAATATGATGCTTTATTAACTTAAGTTTTTCTACTTGGGATTCCCTATGCTTTACTACACAATAATATGTATCTGTACACTTGAACTTGCTTCTTTAAAATGAAATTAAGTTCTGAATTACAATTTTTCCCTATAGGGTGGAAGAGATGTGATACTATATAGCATAACTTGACCTTTAAGTGTCCCTGTTGCCAAAGGAACAATTCAAACAACCAATCCAAAGGCTGTGATGGGGGGTGAGCCTCTAGGTTCTCAATTTGTTGAAATTTTCATCCATTCGGTGTTCAAAAGGGAAACTCAGTTGCCTCGTCCGTATGGAGATGTGCTGACCATGGCAGATGCTAAGGGGAAATCAATTGCATGGCCATCTGCTATGGTAAGAATCTAGAGCACTTGGTTTCTTTTCTTTTTTGCTGATTGGTCACCTATTGGCCATGGGAGATGCTAAGTAATGATTATTGTTGTAGATCAAAGATGCGTAGAAGGCAACAAATGTGCCACGAGTTGCAGGTACTAGGACATACTCCATACTTCAAGTTTACTATGATCCATTCTTTTCCTTGTATTCTGTGATTGTTGTGCCGTCAGCCGCTTGTGATTGGAAATAGTGGAATGCTTGCTGAATGTGAGAAACCATCTATTTGTTGCTGGGACAAATCCATAGCATGTTTTTCTCCTATCTAATTCCTGTTATCACTTCACTAGCTATTGTTATGTTCTTTGCATTCTATTCTTTTTTGACTGCCTTTTTTATTGTAAACCTGAGTGAGCTATTGATTGTTTGCATTTTTTGGTTTTCATAATTTATTGGATCACTTTGCTGAGTGTGAGAGACCGTCCAGAACCACTTGTAGCCAGAGGCGTCCTATATTACATTCGAGCACATGAGTAGTGTGCAGAATTATGCATGGTTTTATTCTCCTGAGAGACCGGCCAAAACCACTTTGTTGTACTTTGTGACTGTATAATCTTACAGGAAGTAGATTACGCATGGTTTTATTCTCCTGGATAAATTATGCATGGTTTTATTCTCAATATCAATGTCCTAGAACAGATTGGTTTTATTCTCAATGTGCCCTGATGATCTCTTCTCGGTGTCCTATGCTTGCTAAAAACTTCCATGTAAAGAATTTCTAAATCCTGTCTGTAATTTATTCAGGAGAATAAAACCATGCATAATCTGTTCCTGCCAATCTTCATATGAACTTTGAACATTTTTGGGTTGAATGCTCACTTTCTCGAGAAATTTGTATGGATTTCAGGTACTTAGGCACCTAGCGCATGGATATGATGACTTGGAGTGTCACGGAACATTTGGCTGTTTGCAGTATTTTGGACCAGCCAACTTCAACCATGTCATGAATCTCATCTGTGTTATTTGGTGCTTCAAGTATGTTGGAGTAGAACTTTGTGCTCATGGATATGACTTGTGTTCTGGACTAGTGTTTGAACTCTTCTAGACAAGCAAATAGTGCTATGTATATCCAATGTTTTCATTTTGATGTTGTTTGTGGATGACATTTGAGCACTGCATATGTCTACACTGTACACTGGATGGTCAAATTATTGTTTTGGCTCTACACTTTATATGGATGCTGCATGCTGTTGGCCAAGGTACATACCTATCTAGACAGAGTAAGTGTCGGCAAACGTACCTAACTAGCCGGACATAATACATGTTGGCCAAAGTATGTACCTACCTAGACAGATGAAGTGTCGGCCAAGGTATGTGCCTAGACAAGCAGATTAAGTGTCGGCCAAGGTATGTGCCTACACAAGCAGATTAAGTGTCGGCAAAGACATATACCTACAACGACAATCTATATGTCGACAAAGGTAGGGTGTATGCCCACAAAAGAACTGTCGGGGTAGATAGGGTGTATGCCCACAAACCAACTGTCGGGATAGGTAGGGTGTTTGTTCACAGGAAATTTGTCGCCGTAGGTAGGGTGTATGCCGATTGAAAATGTGTCAGGAAGTAAACAACTATCGGCAATACCTTTGCCCACAGCAAGTCCTCCGACTATTTTATCTTTTGTCGGCATAGGTGTTAGCTACAACTTATGTGTCGGCAAAGGTACCCTATGCCAACAGATTGATGTGTCACGAAATCTTGACCGTGGTGTAGTGATGTTAGGTAGCATTCAACATCAAAAATTCTGTTTTTGTCATTTACCTACTCGAGGACGAGCGGAAATTAAGCTTGGGGATGCTGATACGTCTCTGCTACTTGTGAGCTGCGTTGGGATTTTCCCCGAAGAGGAGAGGAGATGCAGTACAGTAGAGATAAGTATTTCACTCAGTGAGAACCAAGGTTATCGAACCAGTAGGAGAATCACGCAAAGCCTCATGAGCAGCACCTGCACACACAAAAGCAAATACTTGCACCCAACGCAGGCAAGAGGGTTGTCAATCCCCTTGAACACGTTACTTGCAAGGATTAAATCTTGTAGTGGTAGATAGATAAATTGCAAAATAAAATAAAGGTAAATAAAATTCAGAGGATATATTTTTGGTTTCTTTTTATATTTTAAGTAGACCCGGGGGCCATAGTTTTCACTAGAGGCTTCTCTCTCGAACACATAGCATACGGTGGGTACACAAATTACTGTTGGGCAATTGATAGAAAAGCGCATAGTTATGACGGATTCATGGCAATGATCATATATATAGGCATCTCGTCCGAGACAAGTAGATCGACTCCTGCCTGCATCTACCACTATTACTCCACCCATCAACCGCTATCCAGCATGCATCTAGGGTATTAAGTTAATAAAAACAGAGTAACGCCTTAAGCAAGATGACATGATGTAGACAAAGTAAACTCAACTAATATGAAAAAAAAACCCATCATTTTATCCTTAATGGCAACAATATAAATACGTGTCTTGTCCCCTACTTTGTCACTGGGATATAGAGCACCGCAAGATTGAACCCATTACAAAGCACCTCTCCCACTGAAGATAAACCAATCTAGTTGGCCAAACCAAACGGGTAGATCGGAGAGAAATACAAAGCTATAACAATCATGCATAAAAGAGTTCAGAGAAGACTCAAATACTTTTCATGAATAATCTGATCATAAACCCACAATTCATTGGATCCCAACAAACACACCGCACAAGAAGATTACATCGGATAGAACTCCAAGAAGATCGAGGAGCACATGGTATTGAAGATCAAAGAGAGAGAAGAAGCCATCTAGCTACTAGCTATGGACCCGTAGGTCTATGGTGAACTACTCACACATCATCGGAAGGGCAGCAAGGTTGATGTAGAAGCCCTCCGTGATCGATTCCCCCTCCGGCAGGGTGCCGGAAAAGGCCTCCAGATGGGATCGCGGAAAAACAGAGACTTGCGGCGGCGGAAAACTTATTTCGGGTGGCTCTCTGTTGGTTTTCCGATATTTGAGAATTCATATAAGTGGAATTAGGTCAGACGGAGCAACGAGGGGGCCCACAAGGCATCAGGGCGCACCTAACCCCGCAGGGCGCGCCCTATTGCCTTGTGGCCCACTCCTTTGCCTTCTGGTCTCCTCCCGAAGCTTCCAGGGTCTCTTATGTCTAAAAAAATCGTCAAAAAGTTTCGTAGCGTTTGGACTCCGTTTGGTACTGATTTTCTGGAAAACCAAAAACAGGCAAAAAACAGCAACTGGCACTAGGCACTGGGTTAATAGGTTAGTCCCAAAAAATGATATAAAATAGCATAAGAATGCATATAAAACATCCAAGATTGATAATATAATATCATGGAACAATCAAAAATTATTGATACGTCGAAGACGTATCAGCATCCCCAAGCTTAATTCATGCTCGTCCTCGAGTAGGTAAATGATAAAAAACAGAATTTTTGATGTGGAATGCTACCTAACATGTTTATCATGTAATCTCTTTACGGTATAAATATTGAGAAGCGATGAAATAACAATATCAACATAATAATATCCATGAACATAAGAAGCACAATCATTAAACTTTCAAAATATATGATCCTTAACGAGTGTTATCCCTACTCACTTTATCATATTAGCATGGCATGACTCCGCCTTCACCACAAATATATAAATCATGAGCATCCCGGTGTTAAACCAGGCAATTGGATCGTACTTCTAATGCGCTTCAGCTTTTTCAACTCCCAAGCAATACACGAGCGCGAGCCATGGACATAGCACTAGGTGGAATAGAATGCGGTGATAGGGATCAAATAAGGGAAAAAGGGAAGGAAAGTCCCGCATCAACTAGGTGGATCAACGGGCTATGGAGATGTCCATCAATCGATATCAATGCGAGGAGTAGGGATTGCCATGCAACGGATGCACTAAGAGCTATAAGTGTATGAAAGCTCAGCGGAAACTAAGTGGGTGTGCATCCAACTTGCTTGCTCATGAAGACCTCGGGCATTTGAGGAAGACCATCATCGGAATATACAAGCCAAGTTCTATAACATTAAATTCCCACTAGTATATGAAAGTGACAACATAGGAGACTCTCTATATGAAGAACATGGTGCTACTTTGAAGCACAAGTGTGGAAAAAGGATAGTAACATTGCCCCTTCTCTCTTTATCTCTCATTTTATATTTATTTTTTCTTTTCTCTTTCTTTTTTTCCTTTTTTTCATCCGTAGCCTCATCCCTACTTGTGGGGGAATCATAGCCTCCATCATCCTTTCCTCAATGGGACAATGCTCTAATAATGATGATCATCACACTTTTATTTACTTACAACTCGATATTACAACTCGATAGTAGAACATTATGACTCTATATGAATGCCTCTTGCAGTGTACAAGGATATGCAATGATCTAGCGTAACATGTATAAAAAATGATGAACGGTGGCTTTGCCACAAATACTATGTCAGCTATATGATCATGCAAAGCAATATGACAATGAAGATGTGTGTCATATAAACGGAACGGTGGAATTTGCATGGCAATATATCTCGGAATGGCTATGGAAATGCCATAATAGGTAGGTATGGTGGCTGTTTTGAGGAAGCTACAAAGGGGTTTATGTGTGAAAGAGCGTATCATATCACGGGGTTTGGATGCACCGGCTAAGTTTGCGCCAACTCTCGAGGTGAGAAAGGGCATTGCACGGTACCGAAGAGTCTAGCAAATTGCGGAAAGAAAGGAGTGTGTATAATCCATGGACTCACATTAGTCATAAAGAACTCACATACTTATTGCGAAAGCCTATTAGCCCTCGAAGCAAAGCACTAACCGCATGCCCCTAGGAGAGAGGTTGGTAGGAGTTAACCATCGCGCGCCCCCGATCATAACAGCACACAAGGATTTCATTTCAGACCTATAAATGCTCGGACCTCCCCACCATGCCACACTAATACTTAGATGAGAAGTAAATAACAAACTTTAATACCGATATTTCTACTAACCAATGATCATGAACCTATATCCTTTCGTATTACTACATTAATACAATCAAACCATACACTTCATATTTAGTGATCTACATGAAAGTTTTTATTATATCCCCCTTGGATACCTTATCATTTCAGGACCATTCTTATAACACGTGCAAATTGCCATTACTATTTATAAGACTCTCAAAAAGATTTAAGTGAAGCATGAGAGTGCAACTATTTCTACAAAATATAACAACCGCCGTGCTCTAAAAGATATAAGTGAAGCACTAGAGCAACTGCCTAGCTCAAAAGATATAAGTGAAGCACATAGAGTATTCTAACAAATCACGATAATGGTGTGTCCCTCTTAAAAAGGTGTGTCCAACAAACAATGATTGTGGCAAACTAAAAAGAAAACAAAGAAAATAAAACTATGGTACAAGACGCTCCAAGTAAAACTCATATCATGTGATGAATAAAAATATAGCTCCAAGTGAGTTACCGATAGATTGCAGACGAAAAAGGGGATGCTATCCGGGGCATCCCCAAGCTTAGACTCTTGGGTCTTTCTTGAATATTACCTTGGGGTGCCTTGGGCATCCCCAAGCTTATGGTCTTGCCGCTCCTTATTCCTTCATCCATCATGATCTCACCCAAAACTTGAAAACTTCAGCACACAAAACTCAACAGAAACTTCGTGAGATCCGTTAGTATAATAAACATATCATAACTTTAGGTACTGTTATAAACCCATTCATAATTTGTTCTTGCATAATACCTACTGTATTATAACATCTCCATGACTTATACCCCCCGATACAATCCATAGATTGATTAAAACAAGCAAACTATGCAATAAAAACAGAATCTGTCTAAAACAGAACAGCTGTAATGATCTGAATAAGAATCGTACTTCTGTAACTCCAAAAATTCTGAAAAATTAGGAAAAAGTAAACAATTTGTATGCCAATACTGTGTAAACATTTCAGGAATTTATCACGTTCCAGCAAATTATAGAAATTCTAACTCTGGGCGCAAAAGTTTCTGTTTTCAAACAGCATCAATCATACTATCATTCAAATCATCCCAAAGGTTTTACTTGGCACAAACACTAATTAAAGATAAAAACACAACCATAACAATAGCTATAATTTTGTGAGCACACAAAACAGAAAATAAAACACAAAATTAAGATAAATATTGGGTTGCCTCCCAACAAGCGCTATTGTTTTATGCCTCATCCTTCAAATTAATTCCATAGGTGGACCTCATAATAGATTCATATGGTGGTTTAATTCTCTTTCTAGGAAAGTGTTCCATCCCATTCTTTAGTGGGGCGATGGCAATGAGTGGTAAAGTGTGGATCTCTCTCTACACCCTCTGGTATTGAGGGAGAGAGAGCGAGAATGAAGAGAACATGTTAGGCCAGGCTAGGCAGGACTAGGAGCCCATTTGGTTGAACCAAAGCCGAGTCGGCTTCTGATGGACTATTGGATGCTCATCGCGTCAGTTGGGTGCATATAACTCACTCCCTGCCAGCCGGATGGGATGCCCAACCATGCCGCATGTGGAAGTCCGCCCAGCTACTCCCACCACACTGTATGATCGGTAGTTCTTTTTCAGTTGATCGTTAGTTTGGTTGTCTCGTGTGGCTCCGTATTGTTTTGTTCAAGCTCCAAACTAAACTTATGGCCTTTTTATTACAGAAGAAAATTTCAGTTTGTTGGTTTTTCTGTTTTCTTGTGGAACTGGCAACACATTGGGCTAGAAGCGCACCATCTTGTCAGATATTTAGAAAAAAAAATCATACACGATGGATAGCGTGTATTACAACGTGCAAAAAAAATCATACACACGATGAACATTCTTTATATACACGAACATTCTAATACACCATACACACTTCTTAATATACGGTAAATAATTGTTAATGCATGATGAACATTGTTAATAAATTGTAAACATTTCTAATACAATATGAATACTTCTTAAATAAAGACGAATACTTTTTATACATTGTAAATATTTTGAATACATTATGAACATTTGTTAATACACAAAAACCATATTTAAAAAGCATCATTGAGCTTTCTAATAAACAATATATTTTTTAATACAAGACAAACATATTTAATACATGAATGAACATTTCAAGAAACTGTAAACCTTTTTAATAAGTGGCAAACATTTATTAATAGATGAAGAACATTTGTCAATACGCGATCCACATTATTATAAATACACGATAAAAAATTTTAGTACATCATAAAAAAGCACATGGCAAACCATCTTTAAAAACATGATGAACATTTTTAGTAGACAAGGAAAATACTAGAAGAGTGAAAATAACAAAAATTGAAAAAGAAAAGAAAGCAAAACTGAAAAGAAAAAAAGCAAGTGGGAAAGAAAATGGAAAACAAAAGGTAGATAAAATAAGAAAGAGATGAAAGAAACAAAAAAAGTAACATTACCTGAAAACCGTCAGCTATAAGGGATTTCGCAGCGACCCCCTCATCGCCCTACGTTTGTAGCGCACGAATCTTGAAGCTGGCAAGGCGCCACGTCAGATCGTGGGAGCGGTTCGCTGTAACTTATCTCCTGGCGAACGTCTTTTTCCTTTTTTTTTGTTTAAAAAAAGCGCGGATGGGGGAATCAAATCTCACGCCCCGCGCCCTGCCGCAGTTTTACAATGCGCACTTTACCGGTTGAGCTAGAGAGATGCTTGTGAAGATTTTGCACTGTAATACCATTTTTATATAATTGATTTAATTTATTTATAAATTGTTTTTTGATTTGCAAAAATATCCGAAAACCACGATTTTTTCCCATTGTTTGAAAGAACAAAATCCCTATTTTTGAGAGGTTTTTTTCTTCTAAACTTACCATGTGCATTTTCAATCCTGGTTTTTTTTTTCATTTTCTCACATGGCAGTCTTTTTTATAGCATGGAATTTTTTAAGAGGATGGCATTTTTTTAGTGAGAGATGGCAGTTTTATTTTTTATAGCATGGCCTTTTTTGAGAGGATGGCATTTTTATTAATGGGATATGGCAGTTTTTATTACTAAGCGTATGGCATTTTGTTAACAATAGGATGACATTTTTATCAATAATATGATGGCAATTTAGGTTTTTTTTGTTGATAGCATTTTTTCCAAAAAAAAAAGGAAGTAAACGAAGGCTGCGCTGGAGGAAGCAACCAGCGAACCGCGCGAAACGTTCGTTGGAGGGTGCCTGCCCTGCCAAACCAATATTACGCCGAAGGCAGCCCCCGGCTGACGATCGCCAGTAATAAGGGTGCAAAAAGAAAGATCGGAATACAGGGTTAAACCCGGTTCTAAAATAAGGGCACGAAAAACTGTTTCCAAACAAAATCAGAAAAAAAAAACTCGAACCAACCTTCGCGTTACTAGGCCGCATCATTCATTGGGTGTTGTAGGCGAGGTTGTGTGGTATCTCGTAATAAGCGAGAAATAGCATCTTCGGCGTCAGTTTGGCGAGGAAATGCGGAGATGTCGCATGGCTTGCCAGCCCATTCAGCTCTCGGCAGCATGCTCTCTTGAGTGATTTTCTTTTGCTTTGTTTCCTTCTAGTCGTTTTTATATCAAATAAATCAATTTCAAATATTCACTAATTACAAAAATATATGTGGATTAAAAATGTTAAAAAATTCTAACAAATACTCTCATATTTTAAAAATGCCTGTGATTTTTCTATCGAAGTTACAGAATCATGAAATAAAAAAATGCTCATTAATTGAAAATTTTATCATCATATTTAAAAGTGTTCACATAACTTAGTGAACATTTTCATAAAATGCTGAATATCTGTTTTTGACCATTTTCCAAAAAATTGGGAATATTAGTTCTATTTTTTTTGGAAAATGGTCACAAAATTTTAAGGATATTTAGAAAAAAATTTAAAAGTTGACCAAGTTTTTACAACATTTTAAATATGATGATACTTCTTAAATGAATAAAAAAGCTCGGATGGGGGAATCAAACTTGCGCCCCGCGCCCTACAGCAGTTTTACCATATGCATTCCACCGGTTGAGCGAGAGAGATACTTTTGAAGGTTTTGTGCTGAAATACCATTTATATATAATCGAGTTAATTTTGCTTTAAATTCTTTTTTGATTTGCAAAATTCTGAAAACCCTGATTTTTTTCCATTGTTCGAAAGAACAAAATCCCTATTTTTTAGTGTTTTTTTTTTCTAAACTAGCCATGTGCATTTTCAATCCTGGTTGTTTTGCATTTTCTCACATGGCAGTTTTATTTTCTTGTAGCACGGTATTTTTTAAGAGGATGGCAGTTCTATTTTTTTATAGCATGGCATTTTGTAAGAGAATGACATTTTTCTTAATAAGATATGGTAGTTTTTATTACTAAGCGCATGGCATTTTTCTTAACAATATGATGGCATTTCTATCAATAATAAGATGGCATTTTTTATTGTTGAGAGATAGCATTTTTATTTTTATCGGCATGACAAGTTTATTACTAAGCACATGGAATTTTTATTAAAAGTAGGATGGCATTTTTATTACAAATAGGATGGCCTTTTTTAATGTTTGAGAGGATGATAGTTTTATAAAGTAGCACAACAATATTTTTTCAAAGGATGGCATTTTCTCAATTTATAAATTTGTGGTCTTCATGACATTTTTACCCTTAGGATGGTAGTTTTAAAGTTTATCATGGCAAAAAAAATTGTAGTTCATACAACCTTTTTTAATCATGCTCATTCTATTTTTTATAAAATGAGAGAGATGGCATTTTTAATAAAGTAGCATATAATTTTTTTTTCATTAGTTAGATCATGGCAATTTAGTTTTTTTTGTTGTTGGAATTTTTTCTGGAAAAAATAAGTAATTTGGGCCTCGGGGCCAAACAAGGGTCGCGCTGGAGAAGGCAACCAACGAACCAGACAAAACGTTCGCTGGAGGGTGCCTCCCCTACTAAACCAATAGTTCACGAGAGGCAGCGACCAGCTGATGATTGCTAGTTATAACGGTCAAAAAAGAAAGGTCGGAATACAGGGTTAAACCCGGTTTTAAATAAGGGCATGGTAAACTGTTTCCAAACAAAATTTTAAAAAAACCAACCTAACCTTCGCGATACTACGCCAACCCTCATTGTTTGTTGTAGGCGAGGTTGTGTAGTATCTCGTAATAAACGAGAAATAGTATCTTCAACGTCAGTTTGGCAAAGAAATGCATAGGTGCCACAAGGCTTGCCGGCCCATTCTGCGCTCAGCAGCATGCTCTCTTGAGTAGTTATCGTTTGCTTTGTTTTCTTCCAGTCGTTTTTCTACCAAATAAATCAATTTCAAATATTCTCTAATTTCAAACATATACATGGATTAAAAATGTTAGAAAATTCTAACAAATATTCTAATATTATAAAAATGCCAGTGATTTTAAAAAAATCATGAAATAAAAAATTCTCATTAATTTAAAAGGTTATCATCATATTTAAAAATGTTTGCAAAACTTAGTAGACTTTTTTATAAAATTCAGAATATCTTAAAAAATTTGTAAGCATTTTCCAAATTTGTGAATATTAGTTCTCAAATTTTTTGGAAAATGGTAACAAAAATTTAAGGATATTCAGAATTTTTAAAAAAAGTTCACCAAGTTTTTCCAACATTTTAAATATGCCAATACTTCTTAAATTAATAAAAATTTATTTATTGATTTTTTTATCTTCGTCAAAAATTAAAATCACAAGCCTTTTTTAAATATGACAATATTTTTTAAAAAAAATAATTTTTTTATTCCACGTATTTTTTGTAATTAATGAATATAAGAAATTTATTTATTTCGTAAAAGAAAATCACTCAAGAGAGCCTGTTGCCGAGCGCAAAAGTGGGTCGGCAAGCCATGCGGCATCTGTGCATTTGCTCACCAAACTGATGTCAAAGATGCTATATCTCGCCCACTACGAGATACAACACAACTTGGCGTACACCACAAAGTGAATGGGCCTGACTAGTAACGTGAAAGGTTGGATCGGTGTTCTTTCTGTTTGGAAACAATTTTTCATGCTATTTTTTAGAACCGGGTTTAGCCGCAAGCCTATTTTGAGCGGAAAGGGTATGTAACAGAGGGTTTTCACATCAAGAGGTTGCTGCCACTTCAAAAGGTGTGGGGTCACCTGCTAGGAGTATTATTATTGTGTTGCATGGTCTCCTATGTATCTCATGTTTATGTCAACTCAAGGGTTCTATCCTTGCCAGGAAAATGACACATGGATGGTACCCATCTCTCGGCGCCACACGTTTAAATGAAATATATATATATATATATATATATATATATATATATATATATATATATATATATATATATATATATATATATATATATATATATATATATATATATTTGATCTCCTGGCGCCACACGTTTAATTTTCAATGTTTAAATTAACTTATATCATGCAAATGAGTGTAATGTGTTTTCTAAAACGAGTGAAATGACGGAGATCTATCTTTTGTAAATGAGTGTAATCGTTTATTCAAAGTAGTGAAATTAGTGAAACAAGAAAAAACATGAAATTATTTGTTTGAAATGAGTGAAATACATGTTTGAAATCTATCCAATAGTAGCAGTGAAATATCAGTTTCAGAAATACGCAATGAAATTAGTTTGAAATGTACCATTTCTAACGAGTAAAATTAACTTTTTGATACGAGTCAAATATATTGTTCAACTGAGTGAGTGTAGTGTGTTTTCTAAAATGAGTGAAATATATCCTTTTTAAATGAGTGTAATATGTTTTCTGAAATGAGTGAGATCAATCTTTTGGAAATGAGTGTAATGTGTTTTCTGAAATGAGTGAGTGAAATATATCTTTTTTAAATGAGTGTAATGTGTTTTCTGAAACAAGTGAAATGAGTGAGATCTATCTTTTGGAAATGAGTGTAATGTGTTTTCTGAAATGAGTGAGATCTATCTTTTGTAAATGAATGAAATTGTTTATTAAAAATAGTGAAACCGCTTGTAAATGATATATATTTGATCTCCTAGCGCCACACGTAATTTTCAACGTTTAAATTAACTTATATCATGTAAATTATATAATATGTGTTTATGAAACGAGTGAAATGACGGACATTAAATGAGTGTAATCGTTTATTCAAAGTAGTGAAATTAGTGCAACAAGAAAGAACATGAAATTATTTGTTTGAAATGAGTGAAATACATGTTTAAAATCTATCCAATAGTAGCAGTGAAATATCAGTTTTAGAAATACGCAGTGAAATTAGTTTGAAATCTACCTTTTGTAACGAGTGAAATTAGCTTTTTGATACGAGTGAAATATATTGTTTCAACTGAGTGAGTGTAGTGTGTTTTCTAAAATGAGTGAAATATATCTTTTTTAAATGAGTGTAATGTGTTTTCTGAAACGAGTGAAATGAGTGAGATCTATCTTTTGGATATGAGTGTAATGTGTTTTCTGAAATGAGTGAGATCTATCTTTTGTAAATGAATGAAATCGTTTATTAAAAATAGTGAAATCGCTTGTAAATGAATGATCTCTCTCTCTCTCTCTCTCTCTCACCAAAATTATGTATGTTTTTTTTTTGGCGCCACACGTAATTTTCAACGTTTAAATTAACTTATATCATGTAAATGAGTGTAATGTGTTTCTGAAACGCGTGAAATGACGGAAATCTATCTTTTGTAAATGAGTGTAATCGTTTATTCAAAGTAGTGAAATTAGTGCAACAAGAAAAAACATGAAATTATTTGTTTGAAATGAGTGAAATACATGTTTAAAATCTATCCAATAGTAGCAGTGAAATATCACTTTTAGAAATACGCAGTGAAATTAGTTTGAAATCTACCTTTTGTAACGAGTGAAATTAGCTTTTTGATACGAGTGAAATATATTGTATCAACTGAGTGAGTGTAGTGTGTTTTCTAAAATGAGTGAAATATATCTTTTTTAAATGAGTGTAATGTGTTTTCTAAATCGAGTGAAATGAGTGAGATCTATCTTTTGGAAATGAGTGTAATGTGTTTTCTGAAATGAGTGAAATCTATCTTTTGTAAATGAATGAAATCATTTATTAAAAATAGTGAAATTAGTTAAATTAAGAAAAATGAGTGATATTTTTTGTTTGAATGAGTGAAATCGTTTCCTATATGAGTAGAATCGGCGGTTCAAAAATCTTGAGTGAGAGAAACCTGTGGTTTACAATTAGCGAAATCTGCTTTTTTTAGAACTGGGTTTAACCCTGTGTTCCGACCTTTCCTTTTTACATTGAAAATTCATGAAAACGAAACATCCTTCCTTCCTATATATTCCCGCAAAAAAAAAAATCCTTCCTATATCTTGGTTACATTGGAATTTTAACGCGAGGGGTAGCATTGGCCAAATGCCGTGGCGTCCGATGCTTTTCACTAGCTGATTGAAATGAAAGGGACTACAAGTCATGGGATTGAATTCCACATCCTACTACTACAGCACCACTCGTCTACTTCTCACGAAGAAACTGGGCCGGGCCCACAGGTGTACAAAATGTGCGGCCCGCACAGGGCCCATAAATTTTGGGGGCCCCAAATTTTTATATAGGCCTAGTATGTATTTCTCAAAAAAAAAAACTCTTTCTGGGAGCTGGGCCTCAGCCTGGCATGGCGCTGGGCCGCTGGCGTCCGCATGAGTCGAGGCGCGAGCCAGGCTGCCGCAACGCTGCTCGATCGATTAGAACTGGATCGTCACGTCAAAATCCTCAAAAAAAAAAATATGGATCGTCAAAACCTAAAAAAAAACTGGATCGTCACACCTAAAAAAAAAAAAAAGGAAACGGGATCGATCGCAAAATGCAAAAGCTATCTCGTCGCCATAGCTACAGCGGGATCGATCGGCGACAGCCCGAAAGCCGGTTCCAGCCAACCTTGCAGCCAGCATGGACCATCGGCGGGAGAAGGACACATGGTCATCGCCGGTGCTACCAGCGCCACCTTCGCTGCTGCCGGTAGCTCTTCCCGCAAGTCACTTCCTTGTCAATGGTAATCTCAATCTCACATTATTAATTCTGTATCAGAGTTTTTACAAATACATCAATTTCTTTTGCACGTAGTCCTCATCTAATTTGGTAGAAACTGCAGCACATTGCTGTATCAATTTGTCACAAAGTCCATCAATTCTGAGTCTTTCTATTCTCCCATAGAAACTACAGTCCATCATTTTCTTTTGTACATCGCGCCCATCTAATTTGATTGTTGCCGAATGTACTAGTTGATTTTACTAACTAGACAGCCTGTATCACCATTTGATTTTATTCCACACAATTGGAAGGAATGTGGTATACACAGCAGTAGTTTCTTAGAAGTATCACCGAGTGAAAGAGTACTGCATATAGGTGAGTCTGTAGCAGCCTATTTTATAAAATCAAACTGAGTTTTCTTTTTTCTTTTTTTGCGAGAAAAATTGAGTTCAAGTAGTCCTGACAAAGAAGACATTGTATTTGTTAAGCGCTATTTTTTTACAGATTATATTTGTTAAGCGATAAAAAATATTCTTTTAAACGATAGGCCCCATTTTAGAGTTTGGGACAGGGCCTCCGATTTTGCCGGCCTGGCCCTGAAGAAACTAGATGCCAGTACAGAGTGCACGCGAACGTGCGAGCAGAAAGAAGGACGGCATGGGGAGCATGCTCGGCTCAGGCGAGGCGTAGAAGCTGGGCCCGGCGAACACGGCCTTCTGCGGTAGCGCCGGCGTCGTCGATGCCGCGTTAGTCTGAGGCCGCTTCTCCATCTGCTCCGGCTCCGGGCGAGGCTTCTTGTGTATAGTCCCAGCGCTCCGCCGAGGACGCGCGGCTAGGGCTAGACAGGCGCTTGTTGTTGCCGACATGGCGGCCGCGATCTGTGGGCGGCGAGGTCTCGAGTTTCTTGCTGTCCCAGCGTTCGACGGAGTCGGCGCGTCCGGGGCTCCCGGCGCCGTGTGACGAAGACGATGACGACGACATGGTGGTGCTGGTGCGGGGCACCTTGTATTTCTTGTGCGAGTCCCACCTGTCGACGGAGTCGGCACGGCAGGCGCTCCCGCTGCCCTCCGACGACGACGACGACGAGCAGATTGAGCTGCATGGCTTTTCGCGTTTCTTGTTCCAGTCCCACCTCTTGACGAAGTCGGCGCGGCCTGGCATGGCGGACACCAGCATGGTGAGGATGACACCGTGCGGTGTCGGCAGCAGCGGCAGCATCTCGCTCCTGGGCGGCGTGGGGAGGAGCGGCGGCATCTCGCTCCTCGGTGGCGACGGGAGCAGCGGCGGGAGAAGAGCTTCTGCCGCCATTGCTAGCTGTTCCTGGATCAGCCGCGACGTCCTACGCGCGAGAGGGAGATGTCGATCGGTAGATCCCTTGTTTGATGGAGACGTTGCGAAGAACGCCACAGCGCAATGGCCTGGGGCACGTATTTATTGTCACCCGCTGTGCATGTGTGCTCGTTCGCGACCCTGATCGGGCCTGTCGTCCGACAGGATGGGCTGATGGCGCGCCGCCAGCACCGTCGCTCCACAGCCGGAGCCCAAGCCAAGCATGTATGAACCGCTGGACGGGAAATCCTCAAGCCGGCCTCAAAGGACCAGCATCCCAAGAAGGAGACGTCGCTGCGTCTGGACCATCACTAACGCACGCAAATCCGGAATGCTTCTCATCGGCAACGAAGCTCGCGCTGATGAAGCGGGGAAGAAGCCTCGGAATTAGAATCCTCCGCCCGACCACCGCCGCCGCCACGCTTCCTGACCAAGGAACCATAACCTCGCTGCTCCGCTGGAGCGGCAGGAATCTACCTCCATGAGCCCCACGACACCGCCAGAAGAAGGCAGGAGCTCGGGAACACACATCGCCAGAACGGCGCGCCACCTCCTCCAGAACGACGGCACGACACACCCATATCCACACCATATATGCACACCAGAGCAGAGATCTGGGGTTCCCCCACTCCATCCCTCCCCTGCCGCCGGCGGCCGCAGGGAAAACGAAAGCGCCTCTCGAACCGCCTTAGGGGAAAGTGGTAACCAAGCGAATTGACAAAAAATTCTACCTATAAAACCTGAAAGTACATATTACCCTTCCTTCACTCTCACACGCGTGGCTAGGAAACCAAGTGAGTTTAGGTCAAAGAATGCTTGGTGACACAGGAAGAACGGAATATTTCTAAAAAGAGATTAAAGTTGATGAATTTTTCTTAAAAAAGTATATTGTTTCTATAAGAGAAGCGGCACTCGCCAGAAACAAGGAAAAGGAAAGATAAAGGGAAACGATTAACACCGGCCGACCGGCTAGAATTTCCGCCTGTCGCCTCGTCGTAACGCACGTGTCCAGTAGGTCCCACTCGTGGAAGCCTCCCGTTACTTTATCCTCACGTCTTGTCTGCCTTATCTCTTTCTTCTTCCGCCATCGCCCCCTCTATGCCAAAAGAAAACACACCTCCATCCATCTCTAAGCGGCGGCGGCCGCGGGTTCATTTCTTGAGGCTTTCCCCATGGCGGAGTATGACGAGGAGCGCATGGCCGTCGTGGCCGCCAAGATACTTCTCGGCCTCCAGAGCAGGAAGTTGGTGCGGTGACCGGAGTGGACTCCGTGGCCATTGAACGACCTCGCCGCGGCGGCGACAGATCTCCAGCGGCCAGAGGAGGAGTCCCCCCTCCCCGGCAGCGGCTCTTCCACCGGCAACCGCCGATACTGTCACCGGTGCTAGGACTGGCGGCGGCGAACCATTTTCTTGCTGGAACCGCTTGCGATCTAGCGACGGCGGTCTATTTATTTTGCTGGAACCATGCTTTGTTTTTGCTGAAACCATGTTATTGTTTTGTTGGAACCATGTATTCTGGTTTGTTGGTCCATTGCTTTTTGAGAAACAGTGTTTTTTCTTTGTTTTTGCTGGAACCACGAGTTGTTTTTGCTAGACCCATATTTTTTGTTTGTTGTAACCATGCATTTTTGGTTTTGTTGGGCGCCATTGCTTCGCGAAACCATGCCATTTTTTTTAGTTTTCGGAACTATGCATCGTTTTTTTTGGTTAGCTGTCCGCTCTCTCCCGTGCTTCTTGGTTCGTTTTTTTGGGGGCAAAATCACAACGATACGAGGAGGAAGAACCCACGGCCTGAATCTAACGGCTAGGAGACGTTGCATCAGAGATCAGACACGTGGGGCGCGACCGGCCGAAGGCGCCTTCCTTCAAAGTGCGCCGCCCTGCTCTGTTGCAACTCCACCGTCGACCTCCAAATGAATCGATCTCCCATTCATCGCCGCCGCCTGAGCCATCGATCCAAAGCCATCGAAAAAATTCTAGTCGCGGCCGCGAGGGAGGGAGCTCCGGCACCGGGCAGATCTGGAACCAGGCAAAGCTCCGGCAGCTCCTCCCAGCCCCAGGTCAGGCCGGCCTTCAACCTAACAAGCATTGATTGATCACTAGTATCGCCTGAGATTTGGATCCGAAAACTACCTGTACTTTGGATCAGAAAGAGATTTGGCACAAAACATAACAGCCCTCTGATACTAGAGTACTCCCTCTGTAAACTTTTATAAGTGAGCCTTACAATTTCTCCCACCCAAATCACTGATTACATTCTTCATTAATTGAATAGGAAACAAGGCGCAACCAAATTCGACTAGAAATAACTGGGTCTCTCAGGGAACATCGTGCACATTACGCCCTTGGGGATTTTTGTCTACAACTCTCTGCTCTACTGAATGCATCACACCATCACCTGGTCGAGATGATCGTGGAAGCTCTTACAGCATGGGCTGCAGCGGTGCAGCCGACAATGGATCACGCAAAATGTCAGTGCTCCACTGGCCTTGCGCGGGGATTGTGCCACCGACTATCGATACCAGTCACGATGCACCTTTGAATCATCCTCTGAACCCCTATGTTGCAGGTGTTCGTTGACAGGGAGCAAACTGAAAGGAACACCTGAAGGACGATCATTGCCATATGGCACAAAAGGTCAGTGCCAAACAGCAAAAATATATTCTGGAATCTAATGATCATGCCAAAACCATACGTACCAGCTGGCTGGAGTGACAAAAGCAGAACAGGATACCGTTCTGATCTTCAGAATGTCTGGAGAATCACACAATCTCAGGGACAGCCGCTCCTGGTAGAGGAGCTTGATTTAATGATTGATTTCTCTGAAATTTTTAAATGGTGGCCAGTGAAATCAATATTCCAAAAGGTGGTGACAGAATTTCTGAGAAGATAGCCGCAACTCAATACGTACTTCTGTAGCTGGTGGAACATATATTCTTTAGCAGGAAGACTGGACCCCCATAGATTCAGGAAGCATCCGTTTTAATCCTACAAGAATAATTCAGTAAGAAACCCAAGAAATCCAAGGTTCAAACAACTCAACTAGGGACTGTAGAGAGGGTAATTAACACAAAGGCAGAAAGAATCTCATGGTAGAAGAATTACATTTGTAGCACTCTGTAGAAGACATACACCATTAGATAATGTAGCTTCTCTGCTACTGTGCTACATGTATCCTATGGCTGGGGCTTGAGGTTGAGGTTGACTGATGCCAACTGCATTGACTTGTTCGAATTTTTCTGCTGAAGATGTGCATGTGACAAAACATAGAAGGATAATAGCAGTGCGTGGCAGCCCTGTCAGGATTCAGAAGTGACGAGAAAATAATCACCGGGGCATAAAGAAGCAAGCATATTATTTTTCAACTAAAAAGCTGGATTACTAACATCACAGGAACTGAGAGTTGGCTGTGTCTGCTGTCATGGAAATGTTCCATTGTTCACAAATTGAAAGGTCTGCTTCCAGCTCTGAAAGAATGCAGAATGTGCCGCCTTAAATTTTCCATACAGTAGTCATGCGATTCTTTTAAGAAGTTAAATTTAGAAAATAGAATAGGTATTCACCTCCAGGTCCATCTGGTGTCACCTTGCCCTTCAAATTGAGCATGCCCCTGCTCTATGCAAACTGTAATATGCCATTCTGAAAGTAAGGGCGCTGTAGTCCAAGACGGAACAAAAAGCTACCAAGCCTGTCGAAGACATTAACAGTTCTTGTTAGAAAAGGGAAGCTGAATAAGGATTATATCATATTTCTGTACTTCTGTAGTCGAGCAAAAATATGAATCATGAATGGACTGTGAATGAATTAACTGACACTTGTATCTAATGTATCTCCAATACAGGAATAATTTCAGCACAGCAAGACGGATTACCTTCACACCATCCTGAGAAATTCACCACCAGCTAGATATCTTCTCTGCTACAAATGCAAGGTGCTTGAACTTCTCTGTGCTCACAATATGGCAAAATTTTGCGTCAAGCAATGGTTAATTACAAGCAGCCTGGACATAGAGCAGGATGCCATTCTATGATTCAGAATGTCCAGGTGTGGTTGATCCTCCCGCAGGGACTGGAAAAACAAGACCTGATACTCTTTAGACAAAGTCACTAATTTGATGGAAATAAGAATATCTAAGGGGTAACAGAAAAGGCTAATTGGATCTAAAGAAAAGAAAATACTGCAGAGCAACAGTATATCACCTCTGCTTCACGGTTAATAATGCCAACTGTATTGGCCGTTGCGGTTTTACTGTTGACATATTGTTCTGGCAAAACACGCAAGCATAATTCCATGATTCCGGCCTCAGTTCCTGCGATACAAAAGACTCTGCTGAAGATATTCTCGTGTTTACAACTGAAGTCATTTTGCTGAACAGTACCATGTGAATTATGTTACCATTTTTAGTTGAAGTTAGTGTCTCATACCTCCAGTTTATTTGACATTGAGAGCTGAAGCATGATGGGGAAAATTGCATACATAGTATGCGCCATGATGGTCATGGCACCAATCATCAACACAAACCTAACAGCAGAGAAGGAATGAAGAAAGTGCCCATATCAGCCCTGTCAGAATTCAGAAGCGATGAAAAAAGTAAGCATGTGAGCATAAAGAAGCTTGTAACACTGGTGTGGTCAGAAAGATACCAGCATTGCAGAGTGGAGAGTTGTTTGCATCTGCTGTCGTATATGTTCCAACATTGGTTTGGTGTGCTTTCAGTCCTGAAAGAAGAGTGTAGAATGTACTTTCTCAAGTCTTCCACACTCCCTGAAAAAAGTAAGCATAGGAGCACAAAGAAGCAAGCACATTAATTTTCAAACGAAAAGCTTGTAAATTGGCATGGCCAGAAGCTACCAACATTGCAGAATGGAGAGTTGGTTACATCTGCGGTCGCGAAGGTCCATTACTCGTAAGGTCTGCTTCCAGTCCTGAAAGAAGATGTCGCCTTAAGTTTTCCACACAATGCAAATTGTTTACTTGATGAGATTCTTTAAAAAAGTTAAAATTTAAAAATAGAAGAGATATTCACTTATAGGTCCATATGGTGTCACCTTAGTCTTCCAATTTAGCATGCAACCATTCTATTCAAATTCTAGAAGTAAATGCGATGTAGTTCTGTGACTGAACAAGAGCTACAAAGCCTGTCGAAGAAATGAATAGTTCTTGTTAGAAATGGTAAGCTGTATAAGAATGAACTAATAATATTTCTGTAATTTTTGCAGACAAGGAAACACAGGAATCAGCTACGGACTGTGAATGAAATCATATAAATGAAGGAGCAGGAGTCAGCTTTCCATGTACTAACCAGCTTTGTGTGCAAATGCAGATTTACGGTGCATAGCAGCCTGCTAGATTTCACAACTTCCGTACACATTGCAACAGTGGTAGTGGAACTTGCTAGCCTGTAAGAGACGAGAAGTCGAGATAAAGCAGGGTGAAGAAGCAAGCCTCACTTACGTAAAAGAAGCGGTAGGTGACAAGTGTTACCTTGGGTTACTCGTATTGTACAGATAAGTCCGGGATTGTTATTCTGATTTCTTCAATTTGCTCCTTAACCTCGGTGCTGCAAGGCCTTATGCGTAGGTTTTGCAGCGAAATGGGGAGCCCTCCTTGGGTATGGATCCCATTTCAGGGCACCAGAGGACCTCTAAGTCTTTGAGCGAAGAAAGGCGATTCAACCCTCTCGGGAGGGACTGTAGAGCCCCACAACCATCAAATGTGAGGTGTCGGAGGGAGGTGAGGAGCTGAAGCGCCTTTTCTTGCTCTTCTGTGAAGCTTTTGGCCCGGTGATCATGGCAGAATATCAAGGTGTGGAGGGTATAGGCGATGAGGTTGCAGATGGGAGTGACAAGCACTGCCGAGATGCTGTCCACCTTGAGCTGTTCCAATCGGAAGGAACCTGCAGGCATTACTCTACTACTTGCCACCTCTGAGAGCAGATCCGCTGCTACAGATTCGGGAAAACTTCTGTCCCATCTGCAGTTAAATACCACCAATGCCTTGAGATTGACTGTGATGAGAGGATTGAACCCATCCATTGTTAACTTAACACAATCTTGCAGTGTCAGATGGGTGAGAGACGTGAGGTTTGAGAGCAGAGCCATTGACTGTATGGTTGACTCCGATGAAATGGCAAGCTTCTTGAGGGAAGCAGGGAAAGGCTTCATTGTCCCAGTTCCTCCTCCTGCTTCTTCCACGGAACACCCAGAGAAGAAGCTGCCACATCTACATATCATCAATGAGTTCAGCGACGCCATGTCCTGTATTCCCAACTGATGCACTCCAGAAATGCTCTTCAAAACGAGTTTGGTGAGGTGTGGTAGCTGCCCAAAAGGTGGAAGAGTGTCCCATGACAACCCTTCCAGATGGAGAGCCCCTAACTGTTTCAGCAAAATGTAAACACACAGCCAACTGGGACCAACAGCACCACCATGATTTGCAATGCAAAGCTCTCTAAGATCAGGATGTGGTTGAAGACCATCAAGAACATCACCATCTACAGTCCGTTCTTCACTGCCCCAAACTAATGCCAACTTCTTCAGATTCCTTTTGGACTTCAGTTTGGCTTCACTAGCTTCTTCTTTGGTTGCTACCTTTTGGAGATTACATATTTTGAGTTCTCCCCCAAGCTCTGCCAATTCCCCCAGCTCTCTTAATTCAAATCCAACACTCTCTTTCTTAACGCAGAATTCTTTTAGTTCCCGTAGACACTTCATCTTTCCAACCTCAGGAACACTGGAGTGGAGTTCTTTTTTAGCAAGGAAATCTTGCAAATTCAAAAGACGGCTAATATCTTTAGGCAAATTAGAACTACCATGCCAATCTTCTAGGTCTAAGAATTTCAAGTAAGAAAATCTGGATAGTGTCCTAGGCAAAGTCATTTCTATGCCACAAGGTGATCCAATTTTGAGGTATTGGAGGTGGATAAGTTTTGAGAAGTTTTGTGGAAAATCATCTAGGGATCTCACAACTATAAATAGGACATGCAGATTATTCACTTCCTTTAACACATCTTTTAGAATCTTAGCAACTCTTTCTTCATATTCACGGAAAATCATCAAAGTCCGTAAATTTGCAATGTCTATAGTTCTTTTCATTTTACTCATTTCTTCCCCAAAGTAATATGTATTATCTATGGTGATAGATAAGTAGCTATTATCTATGGTGATAGATAAGTGCTGAATAGATGGTGGGACCTTGTCAGATTCAAAATATGGACTACTTATATTGAGGCATTCTTGTGTGGAAACACTCCCAGATAGGTCATGCACTAAATCGTGCATTACATAGTTTTCACGAAACAAATCATCTCCCCTCATGATAAAACCACTGTCCACTAGTTCTTCCAAGTAACTATTATCGCCCATATGACTAGAGTCTATGATGCCTACTGCAATCCAAAGGCGATTAATTTCTAAACGACTAAACCTGTAATCATGAGGATACAGTGCGCAATAGGATAAGCATTTTTGTAGGAGGAAAGGGAGGTAATCGTAGCTAATATACAAAGCTGACATATCATTAGAACTGCCATGTGTATTTTTCCATTCCTCCTTTTCAAGAACTCTCATCCAGTGTCCCCTAGATAGGTCTGTCCTTAATAGCCGACCGATTGTTTTGGCTACTAGCGGCGAACCATTTAACTTTGTTGCAATATCTCTTGCAATATTAATTAACCCATCTTCATAATACCCAGGTTTCTTGAGTTCACCAAATATACATGCTTCAAAGAATGTGAGGAAATCTTCAGGCTCCAAACCTTGCAGTTGTATTGGATCAACTGTTTTCACCATTTGTGCTACAGATGCAAACCGAGTTGTGACAAGAACCATGTTGCCTTTGGTTTGTCCCTTTGTGAATGGAACTAGTAGGGTATTCCACTCATCGTCACTTTTGCATGTCCACACATCATCCAAGACAATCAAAAACCTTTTGGATTCTAGTCTCTGTGCAATGGAAATCTGCAGCTGCTCTAGATTGGTTTTTTCATATGCAACACTGCTACTTCCTTCTCAGTTGCAACTATGCATCTAAGGATCTTCTGGGTGAGCTTAAACACATCAAAATCGGTGGATACACATACCCATATCCTGATGGCGAAGTGTTCTTCAATCCTTTTATCGTGGTACATGTGTTGGATGAAAGTTGTTTTTCCAATACCCCCTGGCCCGACAACAGGAAGAACACAAAATGTTTCAAGGCAACTAAAGATGATGAAACTTATAGTTTGCTCAAGAATGATTCTCCTACCATACAGCCTATCGTATGCAACGGTTGATGGTGCAAGAGGCTGTTTTGTGGTGACAGCTGTGGCTATCGTAGTGCTGCTGTTATAGTTTACTAGAATCCCAAGAAAGTTGGAGACCTGAAAACATATGGAGTGTGTCTCCTCTAACACAGACTTGAGTTTGATGGACATGGACACACTGTCAAATGCCAACTTATCAACAGACTTGGCTCCATTTTGTGGGCTACTGGTACATGGACAAGAAAAGTATGGGAGACAGTTACCAAGTTTGTGAGCGCCCAGATCTGGTTTGACTAGCTGGGTGCCGTCAAGCTGGTCCTGGATCATGAATTACCGGAGCTCATCCAGCACATCCTCAGCCTCGCTGGCCTTCTTGCTCAGGTTTACCAGCAAGTCCTTGAGGCCAAGATTATCGCCGGTGTCCCTCCCCTGGGACTGGAGCAGCAGACCGTTTGTGTGCATGAGGTCATCTTTGATCTTCTGGGAGTCGAGGCTGAGCTCGGAGCTGGCCAAAAACGAGGCCACCCGTTCATCCGACAGCTTCGTGAGCACCTTGCTGAGGAGCAACTGGGCAGCACCAACAGCCGCCGCCATCTTCTCCGGCGGTGAGCAAGGCGCAGAGATTGTTTGTTTGTGTGGTTGGAGTTTTGGTTGTGGGGGGTTTGTGGAGTACTCTGGAAGAGGTCCCGCGAGGGCTCGTTTTATAGTGCAGGCTAAGCTATGTATTACCCTGAAAGTAGATTGTTTATTTTTTCTGACGATGAAAATACTGGTACGTTCCGTTGGATTGGATCGTGTCCGCTGCAATAAAGAAAAAATAGATGCAAGCCGGAGGTTGAATCCAAGAAATTTCCGTGACTTTATTCTATGTCAACTTGAAGCATGCAGCACGAGAGAACGGAATCCCATAAAAGGGAGATTGAGGCCATGTGAAGGTGCCGGTGGCAAAGGGACAACAAAATAGAAGGGCTTTGATAATGTTTCGAAATACCAGATTGACTGTTGACTTTACAAGGTCCGTTGTGAACAAGAGCACGATCATTGATTAGTCATTACTGCGAAACTTACTAGTGGCGGGCCCACTTGGGTGAACGCCATTAGGCTAGTCGTAGTGGGGAGTAACTTAGACCAGTGTCATGCATATAACACTAGTCTATGTTACTACCTTCATAGCTAACCTGGGCATGGGCAGCCCGGCCCGACGACCCAGCCTGAACCCGGCCCGGGCCTGGTCGGGCTTTGTCTTTGGGCCAGGCTCGGGCCTGAAAATGCAGCCCGTTGCGTATGTCGGGCCGGGCTCGGGCCTGGGAAATCAGGCAGTTTACACGGAGGCCCGGCCCGGCCCGGCCCAAAATTGCTCCATTTTGTCTCCTTGGGCCGGGCTCGGGCTTAAATATGCGTTTTTTCGGCCGGGCCGGGCTCGGGCCTAGACTTTGCACGTCGGGCTTTGACAGGCCCGGCCCAAAACCCGGCCCGCCCGGCCCAGGTCTACTTCATAGTGTAAAGTCACTTAAAAGTAGTATCATAGATGATTGTATTTATTAGATTATAGACTCATTTTGCTTTGGGTTGCGTTATGTTACAGTAACATATTATGTTACTCCAAACACCTTTCTCCTTATTAACTACATGTCACATACTCCCTTCATCCATATATATAGGGCCTAATACGTTTTTTGGGGCTGCTTTTGACTGTTGATAATATTAATAATATATGAGATATATAACATAAAAATTATATCATTACAAGTTCCTTTCACATAGGAATTTGACGGTATGCTTTGTGTAACTTGCATGTCACATATTATTGCTCTAACATTTGGTCAAAGTTAGCCTCGAAAAACGTATTAGGCCCTATATATGTGGATGGAGGGAGCAAACTAGCCTTGGAATGCGTTATGTTAGTAGCTAAGTTACTCCCACTATGACCAGCCTTAACAATTCGCATATCAGTGGCGGGCCACTATCGGCAGCCACCACTGGTAATATGGGCCCCTATTTGGGCCCAAGTTAGCCGTGGGGCAGACACTTATATAGATACTAAAAGGATACCCGCGCGTTGTTGCGGGAATTGGTTGATGAAAAATTGGTTTGATAACATGATAACCAAAATTAAAAATATACATGAGTTATATATTTGATTAAGTATAGTTGTAACAATATTTCACTAGTAGAAAAACCCGTATATGAATAGTTAGTTAGCGGCGCCACACATTTTTAGATGCTGGTGGTATTTCAGCAAAATAGCACTGGTGTCGAAGAAAAACTTGCCGCCTATGATATGCGGTTATCACCAGCGTCGATTCTGGGACAAACGTCCATGTTATTTACCAATATAGCGCATTTCATACTTCGACGACGCCGCTGAAACTGGTAGTACCAGTCGCGTCTGTCCCATCTCCGACGCCGCAAATTACGTACGTAATATTAGTGATGTTGCTCCTGTTTATCGACGCCTCTGTTTCATCCTCCTCAACGGAATCCGGCACGGGGAACGTCTCTAACACGAGCGGGGCCACGAGGACGGCGACCTCACCGACGGTGGATCCCAGCTGTGAGACCTCCTGGGAGAAATCGTACATAGCATCGGTGGCGGCCGACGGCAGGTGTAGCGCCAGATCCTTTGCAAAATGGGAGAGTTGAATTTGAAAGGATTCAAATCCTTTGCAAAATGGATTTGAATTGGAACCAAAATTTAAAATAGCTGGTGACCTCACATAATTAAAATAAAATGTTGACTATTTATAAAATGCCACATATTACTTAATAGGTTAATGGCATGGATGATGAGATGAAATGCAAAAGTGACCAACAAATAAAATGAACATGCCACATATAGGGTTTGCTACATTTGGGATGTTACAGTCAGCCCTTGTCTACAACTTCCCATTTTGAATACTGCTCTATCTACTATGATCTACAGACAAATTGGTTCTACATGTTACTTCCGAGACGGCCTATCATTGCAGAAAAAGAGCTACCTTTTTCGTTCTGAACCGCCGCTCATTTTAAAGCCGTACTTTTGAGTGGGGTGTTTCTATCTGATTCCTGAACGTTGCCTGGATTGTTCTTTTTTTGTTTTTGTTTGTTTTTGTTTTTTGCGGAAAGCCTGGATTGTTCTTTGTTTGAACTGTCTCGGTAGTTCCGCAAGTTTCTCCGGGTACTTTCGAGCTAGTTACTTTTTCCAGTAATGGTTAGATTTTGGATCCTCTATAAATATCCTCTCATATCCTTTCGTGGATGCGTAGATTACATTCCATACTAAATAATTTCACCCATTCCACCCCTTGCAAGCCACTCCGGATCACTCCATCCATCTTCACCATAGAGGAAGAGAGATCCAAGGCAAGAAGAGAAGAAAATAAGTATTGGGTGATTCCATGTTTAGTTATTGGATTCTTTGAAGACCAACAACTCCCCTTTCTTCAATCCCTACACCTCAAATCCACTTCTTTGACCACAATTATATGCTTGTGAGTCTATGTATTCTTGAAGGAGTTTCTTGTCACTACACCACAACACTTGATTAGGGGCAGTTAACTGCCGGGAGAAATACCTTATCAAGGGCAAATAATCTGCCGGAGATTATATTACTGCCGGTACAAGTTAATATGGGCAGAAAAACTGCCGGGAGAAGCTGAGCTAACGGGGCATGCGGACTGCCGCGAATGATTCCTACTATAGATGGCATCTTTTCTGCCGGGAGAACCAAGTTACGGCCCATTAACTGCCGGGCTATGGTACGTGCGAGCCGAAAAGCGAAAATATTGGGCTAAATGCGCGGGAGTGAGCGCTGCGCGCGAGAGGCCAAAAATATCCACACATCAGAAATTTAGCCGCCGAACCATTCCCAAATTCCCCACTCGTCTCAGACCCTTCCCAAATTGCTCCCCAAATCGAACCCTCACCCCGACCACCGCCGCCGCCGCCAGCCATCCACCGGAGCGCCGGGCTTCCTCCCCGACCACCCTCGCCACCAATCACCCACCGGAGCACCGGGCTTCCTCCCCGACCACCCCCGCCACCAACCACCCACAGGAGCGCCGATTTCCTCCCCGACCCCCGCCGAACCCTAGCACCCTCCGCAGCCGCCGTGGAGCACCATCTTCAGCCGCCACCGACCACCCTTTGCCGCTTCCTCCTCGACCTGCGCCGCACCCAGCGCTGGCTTCCGCCCGCCTACCCCCCGATCCGCTGCTCCCAAACACCCTCTGCCGCACCCCAGCGCTGCCTCCCCACGCTTTCTCCCCGGGCAGCACCGCGACCTAGCACCGCCACCATCGTCAACCTGGCCGCTTCCTCCAGGAGCTCCTCCCGCCAGCAGCACCTGCTCCTCCACGAACTAGGCCTCCACTAAATTGGTAAGGTCATGCTTGCAGTGAAGGCATGAAGTTCCTATTTGCTGATGTTTTCTTGTATCTGTTGGAAGTATCTATTTGTACCTTTACTTGTTTGGGAGTGTTCTGTAGACCTTATAGTGGTGTGGTTTATCTTTTGCTTGTGGATCCGATGGGATCGTATATTTTCTTCTGTAAAAACTCATATTCCTAGACTCTTGTTTCTTGCATTAATGAAAAAGCAGGGCCGGTTTGGGCTTTCATCTGTAAAAAAATTATCCTGTGGTTAGGACTATGTCAATATATTTTTGCATTAATGAAAAAGCAGGGCAGGTTTGTGTAAAAATTTGTACTTTTCATCTGTTCTTATTTTCTCATGTAGTTAGGTCTATGTCAATATGTGCTATTTTAGCTTGGATGATACAGTATAATGTGCAAAATTCTAGTCCCTCTATTCTACTTTTCGCCAGCGATTTAGTTACATATTTTGAAATCTACAAGTGCAATAAATTCGCTCTGCAATAAGACTGTTGTTTTGTTGCTGATAATTTGGAAGTTTTGGGTGCCTGTTGTTTAGGTTCTGCGTTCAGGATTGGTAGTAGTGCTGGTGTGTGTGGCATAGTTTGTGATGTTTTGAGGGTACCCCTGGAGGGGAACGAATCTGAGACCTGTGGCTGTGTATTATCAGTCTTTAGTAATGGAAATTGGGAGATATGCTCCTAAGTCTTAAAAATGGAAGAACATGGGGCATGATGCTAGCTGAGTATCGTGCTCTTTTCTCCTAGATGTAATTCTTGCAAACTGTTCTCTAATTTTCACTTGGTGTTTTCACTGAAATAATCTTTTTGGATTGTTTTTTCTGTGAGCAGTGTGCATCTTCTTTGTCCTCTCCGCCAAGCGGCTTCCACAACGTCATCTCCTACATTATCTGCTTTGTCCTCTCGCCTCTACCTCCTCGTCCGAGCAGCACCGCCTACATTATCTGCTTCGTCTCTTGAGCAACACCACCTCCTGTACTTCTCGACGGACGGTGAGATTTCTTTGCTACCAATATCATTTAGCCCTTAGTAATCTAGTAAGGGGCACTGATATGGTGTTGAAATTTTGCAGTTAGTCCTAGTTCTATAGATGTAGACATTCTGTGATATAGTTTTCAATTGTGTGATTGTTCTCAGCTGTTTATTTGTGTTTTGTACGTCTGATATTTGGACAGAACAAGTGCTATAGTTTTTTTGATATGGATAATGATATTTTCACTGCTATTTTGGTTTTTGCATTCCCGGAAAGGTCACATGAACTTAATTAGTTTATCCGTTAATGTTACTGACTTGAATTGTTGCTGAATGTATTACATATCAATTCGTCCTTCTTTTACTAAATAGAAATAAAATGCAGAACTATTGCAACAAAATGGATATGATTCCCCAAGTAAACATATTTTCTATACCTCATTCTAGTTGTGTGTTAGGACAATATGGTGACCACTTATGGTAATTTTGCATGTGGGTGCATAGTGCATTATTAATATTTGTGCGTACAACTCAAACTGGGCATTTATATCGTACATGCTAGAACCCTTTGAGTTCTTTACGCTGTAAATTATTATGTTATAGTTTGAAATGCAAATATAAAGATTATTGCAATTGTGGTCTAATTCACAACCCCTATATACAGGAACCTGCACCACTTTAGTCCATTTTAATCTGCATCCATTTTAGTCCATTTTAGTAAACAACAAAGTTAGGTGGAATGGGGATACAGTGGAGAAATGAAATAGCCTACCTGAAGGTTTCCCCTTGATAGACATGAAGAGCAGTAAGTTCACATATTTGTGTGCTGAAAAAGTTTCAACCCTCCACTGTCACTGATTGCTTCCTACTTTTTTGTACGGGGACACTGATTGCTTATTTCTCTTGCAGGGTTACTAAAATGCGGTGTCTACCTTGTTGGAGAAACTTGAACTCCAGGTCTACCGGAGATTAGTGAAGAAAATGTGAGTGTAAACTTGAAGGTGTCCTTGTCACAATTTTACAGAATGAACCAATCCTTTTCGCTTTGGTTTCTTCTGCAGCCATATCATCCAGAGGGAGAAGGAACCATCTAAGGCAAATCAAGCTAGAGGTCTCTGCATCCATTTTAGTCCAGTAGCAGTTTTGCCAAAGGTGACCGTGGCAAACTTTTTATCCTGTTACAAGCACATTATTTGTATGCCTAACAAGTTGGGTGCTTTTCTTCACGGGTAGGTCATAACCTCAACCTTTAGGTTACTATAAACAAGTTTGGAACGACAAGAATATCAAATTATAATTATTTTACTGTTTTGTTACTATTACTAGAATGGATCGAGCTGTGTACATCAGCCTGATTCAAATCCTTTTCATCTCCAATGAACGAGCTGTGCTGCTACAGCCAACGCCCGACAGCAAGGCGAACAAAGAAGGCATTAGAACACTTGTCCTTATGTGATGTAAAAATTGCAATTTTATTGAGCTATCTTGTGCTTCCAGTACTTGTTGCATGTTCATGGTACAACAGGTTTATTGTGCTATGAGAGCTCCATTTTGAGTTTCTGGTCTGCTGCAGGTTTCCCAAAGATACACTAGTTGATGGAGGTTTGGGCGATCTACAAGCTGCTGAAGGTTTGCAAGACCTACAATTAAGTTGGTGGAGTGATAATGTAATGCGCCTTGTTTGTTGAACCTGGAGACATTGGCAAGTTCTGCTCATTTTAGTGGTTGTGTTGGCACATAAGCTGTTGTATGCTCATTTTGGGTGTGTGACACATCTAGAAACATATGTAATTCTCCCTTTGTGGCACTACTTCATTTTGGTTGTGTGGCACATCTGGAAACATATATGTACTTCTTTTGTGGCACACAACCTGCTTATATATGGTCTTATGTTTATCGAATGAAGTTTAAGATTTTTGATGAGGCCTATATGTTACTTTGAAGTGTATGCATAAATTGTGTGATGTGTCCTGAACTCCTGATTGGCTAAATATAATGAATGGATATTACATTAGGGATGCCTACAATAGTTTGCTAGTGAAATCAAAGTGCTGACATAATAACTGCCGGGTAAACATGCTTGTGTAGGCAGTTGAACTGCCGGCATTAGTAGTTTCATGTGCCCCGACCAATCTGCCGGGAGAAAATGGACTGCCGGCAAATACGTGGGCCAGGGCAGAGAAACTGCCGGGAAAAGTTTATTTGCCGGGACAAGTAATCCCCGACAGCCGTTCTCGTGGCGGTTCTATCTGTCGGGAGAAACACTATCCCGGCAGTTTGTCTGCCCTTATAAGTGCCTTCTCCTGGCAGTTTTCCTGTCCTTACATCAGTGTTGTGGTGTAGTGTGTCAAGTTACTTTGCTTTTACTGTTACTCTCGATGGTGTGCGCATCCTAGACAGTTAGGGGTCATTTGAGATCCTATCAAGTTCTATGTGTGAAGGACTCAGGAGTTTGTACGGGCTCAAAGATCGCCCACTTGGGTCAAAGTGTAACCCAAAATACGAGGAGACAACCCAATAAACCTGGACCAAGGAAGTACAACAATAAGATACAATGCATCGTAGGGGTTATATCCAAATGCATATGATATAATACAGGATATAATGCATTGGAGTTCCCTAAGAGATAACGCATTGGGTTGGTTGTTCTTAAGTTTTTTTTCCACCACCTAGAATGACACGTTAAGAGCAACTCTACCAGAGTCTGTCATATGTAGCCAATCGCCATATAAACCGCTTGTATGACAATTTTGGACGAAAAGGACGGTCTAGCAAAGTCGTCATCCCACGTTATCGCCACATGTTTTTGAGTCCGCTCCAAATCAAGCGCGTAAGCCTCATATTTGGAGGTTGGGAGGCGTTTCTTTGGAACGTGCTCCATCACCAACCGCTCACGTGGGAGGGAAATTTCAACTATCCCCTCATCCTCCCGCGCAGCCTCTCTTCTCTCCTGCCAATGGCGCAGAGACCGTACCAATCCGGCCGCTCATTTCAGCGGGCAATGGGCCAATTAACGGCGGCCGCCGCGTGGCCAACTGTCCACGCCATTTCCCAGTTCTTTTCCAGCCGTCCACCACGTTTCCGCAGTTGCGGCTCATCTTCCTGCCGCCCACAGCTCCATTTCCCTCTCCACTTTCCTCATCCTCACCGTGCCGCTTCACCTTTGGCCGGATTGTGTGCCGCTCTCGGAGAAGGAGGAACGGATGCTAGATGAGGAGGCCGCATAGGAGGCGGCGACTCCAATAGCTGAGGAGGAGGAGTGGGATCGATGTGACGCACTGGAGGCCGCGTAGGAGGCGGCGACCCTCATAGCTAAGGTGGAGGAGTGGGATCGGAGGCCGTGCGGGATGATCCCGCCATCCTAGTTGAGGAGGAGGAGGAGGAGTGGGATCAATGGGATCACATATACTAGCTGGATTGGATCCCTGATACAGCATGGTGATGATCACGTCCTCATCATTGATAGTGTTGAAGTCCTCCCAACGCCATGCCCCATGGCCGGTTCCCCGCCGCCTAACTGTTAAGGAGTCATGGGATGAGCGCTACACCCCCTACGTCTCGGCCGTCCATCCAGGCCAAATCTTCGAGGAGATCGTCGTCGGACAGGAGTTGGCGGCGGAAAGGGAGTGTGCCGTCTGGCGCAACTTTGACTCAGCAATGCGACATTCGCGGCCACAGAGCATGCCATCTTGGGCCATTCTTGAGCTCGACGACCCCTGTAACCACACTGGAGCGTCACAATGCCGCGTCTAGTCCTCGAGCCGACTCGTCACATAAGAACCTGTGTAATGCAATATTATCTCAATTTAATTGTTCAATGCCTCCAATTAAGTGTATGAGTATTGAGTTTTTTTGCGGGCAATATGACTACTGAGTTGATGCAACCAAACAAAAGAAGAAGAAAAATGAAGGCTCAGCTACGGCGATTCTGAGTTTGGACATCGCGTTCAAAATACAATGAAGCGTATTTCATACTACATTGCCGAGAACTAACACAGGAAAGCCTGAATACAACGCTATGACACGCCCTAGAATACCTAGAGGCTGTTTGGATGGGAGCCCGAGGCTGCCGAGCCAAATTATTGGCGTTGACCGTATGCAGTGGCAACGTTTGGATTGAAGCCCGTTATTTGGCTCCCAGGGCTCGATTCAGCTCTGCTCCAAGAGCCAATGCGTTAGAAACGCCCTAAATGACTGTCTGGGAGACCTGACTCTGGGTAAACACGTAGATCTTGATCGGCTCCAATGGCAAACAAAACAACGAAAGTCCACCCCGCTTTATCTTCGGCCAGTCCTCGCCGCACCCGGACCGAGACACTGTGTGTGCGTTGTGTAGTGCTCTAGATAGACACAAGATGCGCTCTCCCAGGCAAACAAATGGAAAGACTGACACCGTTTTCCTTTAATAGACTGACACAGTTTCTAACTGTGCGAGCCACCTAGCTTGACACAGGCTGTCGTTTATTCTAAACAAAAACAAAAGACTTGGTTAGTATTCCTACTCACACAAGCAATATTGAGAATATATAGTACTTGAGCAGTAGCAGGTCTATTGCCACTAGTACAAAACAGGGCATCGGTCCACCCCTGAGAAGCCCATTAGTCCCGGTTCACTCACGAACCGGGACCCATGGGGGCATCGGTCCCGGTTCGTGAGGCCAGGGCGCCGGCCGGGCCTCGTGGGCCATTGGTCCCGGTTCGTCGGACCCCTTTTGTCCCGATTCTAGACACGAACCGGGACCAATGCGCCTCGCTCCTGGCCCACAACCATTGGTCCCGGTTTGTGGCTGGAACCGGGACTAAAGGTGACCCCTTTTGTCCCGGTTCCAGCCACGAACCGGGACCAATGCGCCTCGCTCCTGGCCCACAACCATTGGTCCCGGTTTGTGGCTGGAACCGGGACCAATGGTTGGCCTATATATAGCCCCCGCCCGCGAGCAGAGCAATGCATTGCTCTGTTTTTTTGCCCGGCCGTGGGAGAGCTTTTGTGGTGCTCTAGCTCACCTCCTATGCACATGAGGTGTTTGATGAAATGCCCGAGCCACACTTAAGCTTTCTCCTCTCGAAGCTCCTTGTCCAAGGTCCATTTTCCTCAAGATTTGTCTAGGTTTGGCGGTCCGTCCTGTCCCGTCCCCGTCCTCACCGCTGTCGATCGCCCGCGCCCATCTCGGCGCCGGCAACACCGTGGTTAGCCTCTTCTTCTTATCTTCTTTCTAAAAGAAAAAAGTTCTTAATTGTGTGTTTTAATTAGATGCTCTAGAGAGTTATCTGTTGTTCAATAATAAGAACTATATAACGCACGCAGATGAACCGGCAATGGATGTACGGTGACCGACGCACCTCTGAGTATATTAAGGGCCTGCATAATTTTCTCGAAGCGGCTGAGGCAAACAAGCAGAATGGTTTTATGCATTGTCCATGTACTGTCTGTGAGAATACGAAGGCTTTCTCCAACTCTAAAACCCTTCACTTCCACCTGCTTGAGAAGGGTTTTATGCCACGCTATAATGTTTGGACCAAGCACGGAGAAAGAGGGGTTATGATGGAAGACAACGAAGAAGAAGAGGATGATGACAACTACCCGCCCCCTGAATACGGTGATGCTGCAATGGGGGAAGCTGAAGATCAAGAGGAACCAGACGATGTGCCCGATGATGATCTTCGCCGGGTCATTGTTGATGCACAGAGAGAATGCGAAAGTGAAAGGGAGAAGTTGAAGTTCGATCGCATGTTAGAGGATCACAAAAAAGGGTTGTACCCAAATTGCGAAGATGACAACAGAAAGCTCGGTACCACACTGGAATTGCTGCAATGGAAGGCAGACAATGGTGTATCTGACAAGGGATTTAGTTCGCTGCTGAAAATAATAAAGAAGAAGCTTCCAAAGGATAACGAATTGCCCGGCAGTACGTACGAAGCAAAGAAGGTTCTATGCCCTCTAGGATTGGAGGTGCAGAAGATACATGCATGCCCTAATGACTGCATCCTCTACCGCGGTGAGTACGAGGATTTGAACGCATGCCCGGTATGCGGTGCATTGCGGTATAAGATCAGACGAGATGACCCTGGTGATGTTGAGGGCGAGCGCCCCAGGAAGAGGGTTCCTGCCAAGGTGATGTGGTATGCTCCTATAATACCACGGCTGAAACGTCTGTTCAGAAACAAAGAGCATGCCAAGTTGATGCGATGGCACAAAGAAGACCGTAAGAAAGACGGGAAGTTGAGAGCACCCGCTGACGGGTCGCAGTGGAGAAAAATCGAGAGAAGGTGGGGGGACTTTGCAGGTGACGCAAGGAACGTATGGTTTAGTTTAAGTGCAGATGGCATTAATCCTTTTGGGGAGCAGAGCAGCAATCATAGCACCTGGCCCGTGACTCTATGTATCTATAACCTTCCTCCTTGGTTGTGCATGAAGCGGAAGTTCATTATGATGCCAGTGCTCATCCAAGGCCCTAAGCAACCCGGCAATGACATTGATGTGTACCTAAGGCCATTAGTTGAAGAACTTTTACAGCTGTGGAATGGAGAAGGTGTACGTGTGTGGGATGAGCACAAACAGGAGGAATTTGACCTACATGCGTTGCTGTTTGTAACCATCAATGATTGGCCTGCTCTCAGTAACCTTTCAGGACAGACAAACAAGGGATACCATGCATGCACACACTGTTTAGATGACACCGACAGTATATATTTGGACAAATGCAGGAAGAATGTGTACCTGGGGCATCGTCGATTTCTTCCGACCAACCATCAATGTCGAAAGAAAGGAAAGCATTTCAAAGGTGAGGCAGATCACCGGAAGAAGCCCGCCCTCCGTACTGGTGATCACATACTTGATATGGTCAATGATTTACAAGTAATCTTTGGAAAGGGTCCTGGCGGACTATCTGTTCCGACTGACGATGCGGGACGCGCACCCATGTGGAAGAAGAAATCTATATTTTGGGACCTACCCTATTGGAAAGACCTAGAGGTCCGCTCTGCAATCGACGTGATGCACGTGACGAAGAATCTTTGCGTGAACCTGCTAGGCTTCTTGGGAGTGTATGGGAAGACAAAAGATACACCGGAGGCACGGGAGGAACAACAACGTGTGCATGAAAAAGACGGCATGCATCCAAAGCAGTATGAAGGTCCTGCCAGCTACGCTCTTACCAAAGAAGAGAAGGAAATCTTCTTTGAATGCCTGCTCAGTATGAAGGTCCCGTCTGGCTTCTCGTCGAATATAAAGGGAATAATAAATATGGCAGAGAAAAAGTTCCAGAACCTAAAGTCTCATGACTGCCACGTGATTATGACGCAACTGCTTCCGGTTGCATTGAGGGGGCTTCTACCGGAAAACGTTCGATTAGCCATTGTGAAGCTATGTGCATTCCTCAATGCAATCTCTCAGAAGGTGATCGATCCAGAAATCCTGTCAAGGTTAAGGAGTGATTTGGTGCAATGTCTTGTTAGTTTCGAGCTGGTGTTCCCACCATCTTTCTTCAATATCATGACGCACGTCCTAGTTCATCTAGTCGACGAGATTGTCGTTCTGGGCCCTGTATTTCTACACAATATGTTCCCCTTTGAGAGGTTCATGGGAGTCTTAAAGAAATATGTTCGTAACCGCGCTAGGCCAGAAGCAAGCATCTCCATGGGCCATCAAACAGAGGATGTCATTGGGTTTTGTGTTGACTTCATTCCTGACCTTAAGAAGATTGGTCTCCCTCAATCGCGGTATGAGGGGAGACTGACTGGAAAAGGCACGCTAGGAGCGGACTCAATAATATGTAGGGACGGGCATTCTTGGTCTCAAGCACACTACACAGTTCTACAGAATTCTACCTTGGTGACCCCGTATGTCGATGAACACAAGAATATTCTGCGCTCCAAACACCCGGAGCAGTGTGACGACTGGATTACATATGAACACATCAGGACTTTCGGCAGTTGGTTGCAAACACGTCTCATGGGTGACAACACTGTTTCTGATGAGCTGTACTCGTTGGCCAGGGGACCATCTTCGACTGTATTGACTTACAAAGGGTACGATATAAATGGGAATACATTTTACACGATCGCCCAAGATCAAAAGAGCACCAACCAAAACAGCGGTGTCCGCTTTGATGCAGCAACCAAGAGGGGAAAGGACACATATTATGGTTACATAGTGGACATATGGGAACTTGACTATGGACATGATTTCAAGGTCCCTTTGTTTCAGTGCAAATGGGTCAATCTGTCAGGAGGCGGGGTACAGGTAGACCCACAGTACGGAATGACAACAGTGGATCTCAACAATCTTGGGTACACAGACGAACCATTCGTCCTAGCCAATGATGTGGCGCAGGTTTTCTATGTGAAGGACATGTCTACCAAACCGAGAAAAAGAAAAGATAAGGAAGCGAATACATCATACGATGAGCCAAAGTGCCACATAGTTCTTTCAGGAAAAAGAGACATCGTGGGATTGGAGGGCAAGACAGACATGTCTGAAGATTATGAAAAGTTTCATGAAATTCCTCCCTTCAAAGTCAAGGCTGACCCAAGCACCCTGTTAAACGATGAAGATTATCCATGGTTACGGCGCAATAAGCAAAGGACACAAGCGAAGAAAAAGTGAAGACTTTCTCTCCACAACTATATCATTGCAGTTACATGTGAAGAAATTAAATGCCTTTTGTAACAGATGAGTTTTCGTCCGAAACCCTGATACTTCGAAAGAGATTGTCCGTTTTGTACACGAAGTGCATCCAGTTTTTGCCGTAACCCTCTCAACTTTTTAGCACATGCTATGTGGGTGAAATGATGATACCATGCCAACTTTCAACCTATTCAGAGTTCATTTGTAGTGCTTTTCAATTTCAGGGTCATTTAGCTTAAAAAAATCAGTAAATGCATGAAAAATAGGAAATGAAGTCAGAAAGGGTTGAAAATTGATGATGTGGCTTTGAATGGTGCATTTTGAACACACAAAAAGTTTGGAGTTCAAATAATTTCAAAAAAATGAAATCCCTTTGTAACAGATGAGTTTTCGTCCGAAACCCTGATACTTCGAAAGAGATTGTCCATTTTGTACATGAAGTGCATCCAGTTTTTGCCGTAACCCTCTCAACTTTTTAGAACATGCTATGTGGGTGTAATGATGATACCATGCCAACTTTCAACCTTTTCAGAGTTCATTTGAAGTGCTTTTCAATTTCAGGGTCATTTAGCTCAAAGAATGAACTAATAGCAAAAAGAATGAACTAGAAAACCTTTATGAAACTCTAATAGCAAAAATAATGAACTAAAAATAATTAATTAAAACATTCTGTTATGATCAACTAAAATAAAACTATAATATTCTTCAATAGCAAAAAGAATCAACTAAAAAGCTTTTATAAAACTCTAATAGCAAAAGGAATCAACTAAAAATATTTTATAAACCTCTAGTATTTATGAAACTAAAATTATATAAAATTTATGCAACTAAAGTTATCAAAGTATTTTTTGTTCAAAACATTAATAGCAAAAAGAATTTTCATAAAGAATTTTTTTAGAAACTTTAATAGCAAACTAAAATAACAAAATCTGTTTTTGGTTAAAACAGACATTTAAAATTACCTAAAAATTACCAAATTGAATATAATGATAAAACACAGTAATATTAAATAGCAGGAAAAAGAATCACTCAAAAATCTATTTTTATAGTAAAGTTATTCACAAACTAGTGATTCACACCAATTTAAAAGAATTCAAATTTAAACTATTCAAATTTGGAAACTAATGGCACTAACAGAAAGTTTATAATTTTTGTGACCTAAAAGCAAAAAGAATCACTGAAAAACTGTAAGTAGAAACAAAAGAAAATAAATAAAGCAAAAAAGAAAACAAAAAAAGTAGAAAAAAATTAAAAAAAATGCCGCCTAGTGCGCCACCACGGCCTGAATACGACTAGAAACCCAACCATCTAGTTGGACCAGGATTCAGGCCTGCAGAAGGCCCAGAAGGTCCACAGGCAGAGGTGTGTGCGATTAGGCCCGTAAGCCTGCTGTTGAGAGGAGCTCGAGAGGGCTGGCGCAGCAGCGCTTATAAACCACTCTCGAGCCCTCTCAGCTAGCGAGGTGGGACTAAACTTTTGGCCCCGGGCAGCACCACCCTTTAGTCCCGGTTGGTGGCACCAACCGGGACCAATGCCCACCTTTGGTCCCGGTTGGTGGCACCAACCGGGACCAATGCCACCCTTTAGTCCCGGTTGGTGCCACCAACCGGGACCAAAGGTCTCTGCTTCCCGCCCTTTGGGCTGACGAAAAGAGACTTTTGGTCCCGGTTGGTGGCACCAACCGGGACTAAAGGTGGGCATTGGTCCCGGTTGGTGGCACCAACCGGGACCAAAGGTCTCCCTATATAAGCGGGAGTTGGGAAAATTTGCCAGTTTCCCCCGACGACGCCGAGCACATCGACGCCGCCAGGCTGCCCGAGCTCGCCGTCGACGCCCTCGCCGCCCTCTGCCCCGTCGACGCCGTCAGGCTGATCCTCGTCGCCATCGCCGCCGAGCCCCCGCTGCCCCGACGCCCTCGACGCCCTCTGCCCCGACGCCGGCGCCGCTCTTCGCGCCCCTGCTGCCCCGACGCCGCCCGCCGTGCCCCCCTGCCCCTGCCCCGACGCCGCCCCCAGTGAGCCCCCCCTTCCCCCGCGCCGCTGCCACTGCTCTGCTTGCCGCGCCGTGCCCCTGCTCTGCTTGCCGCGCCGCCGCCGCCACCGCCGCCCCGGCCGGATCTGCCTTTTTTTTTGTATGTATATGCAGTATGTATGTATGTATGTATGGATGCTGTATGTATGTATGTATATGCAGTATGTATGTATGGATGGATGATCCATAGAAAGTTTTTATATATGCATTGATACAATTTTATTTTTGTTCATAGATTTTTTTTGTTCATAGATGTATGTTTTTTTTTGTTTATAGAAAGTTTTTATATATGAGCAATGATGATCCATAGAAAGTTTTTATATATGCATTGATATATGAGCAATGATGATCCATAGAAAGTTTTTATATATGCATTGATACAATTTTTTTTTTGTTCATAGAATTTTTTTTGTTCATAGATGTATGCTTTTTTTTTATAGAAAGTTTTTGTCATGAGGGGGGACGTCGGACATGCATGAGAGAGAGGCGGTCCGCTCGTCGGACATGTCATGTGGATTTTTTTTGTTCATATAGAAAACTCCGGTAACTTCGACATGAGGGGGGGATACGTCGATCAACCCCCTCCCGCCCCTACCCGTAAAAGTTAAAATGTTCATATATTCAAAATGAGTTAAAATGAGTTAAAAGTTACTTACTCCCGGTCCGCTCGCCCGACCAACTCTCGAGGCCACCTGTACCCCCTCCCCGATAACTTCGACATGAGGGGGGACGTCGGACATGAGGGGTGAGCGTCGTTGTCGTCTACCCCCTCCCCGATAACTTCGACATGAGGAGGGACGTCGGACATGACATGAGGGGTGAGCGTCGTTGTCGTCTACCCCCTCCGGTAACATAGATAACTCCGGTAACATAGATTTATCAAGAATACCCCCATTATGGATGTGCACAAGTTGATCCAATTTTTTTCTGATCTCATCTATATATATATTCTTCTATATTTGCAGAAACTATGGATCAAAGAGACTTGGAACAAGAACAGTTGTTGGGGGAGATAATCCTCGCCGGAGGTGATGCTGTCTTGTCGTTTCTCAACGACACCGATGGAACAATGGAGGAGGAAGGACATGATCATGATGGCTCCGGTGACATGATCATGATGGCTCCGGAGGTGCTGACTAGCTAATTGATGCATTAATTGTTTTGGTATGTACATATATTAACTCTTCTTTCTTCTTTTATAGCCCTCCGGATCGAGCCAAACTTCGGTAATGAGACGAGGCCCGAAGAAGAGGTTGCGTAAGGATGAAAGGTTCACGATCACAGCACTCGCGGACGATGGCCTACCGATTGAACCCAAGCGGACCAAGGACGCATTTTCTGCTCAGTGCGGAGCTATTGTTAGGGACAACATCCCGATCAGCATCAAGCAATGGAATAAGCCTAAGGACGACGCCCCTGAAGGTGATTATGTCACCGATAGACAGAAAGATGATCTTTGGACCTTGCTGAAGGCAAATTTCACCCTACCGCCAGAGGAGGATCCGAATAAGCCCGTTATAGAGCCACTGGTCAAGGCGTGTGCTCTTAAGAAGATGGCAGATCTATTCAGGAGGTGGAAGAAGGAGTTGAAATCAAAGTTTGTCGACAAAGGTGAGACTCCAGAATTCATCGGCCGATTTGAGAAGATAAGAGATCACTGGCCCGCATTTGTGGCCTACAAGACATCAGACAAGAGTAAGAAAATGTCAGAGACAAACAAGAACAACGCTGCAAAGAAGCAGTATCACCATCACACGGGGTCAGGTGGCTACCTCAAAGCCCGGCCGTTGTGGGACAAAGCTGAGAATGACCTGATTGCTAAAGGGGTCGAACCAGAGACATTTAAATGGCCAGACCGTTCAAGGACTTGGTTCTTTGGGGTTGGGGGAACTTTGGACCCTGAAACAGGGAAGTGCCGTTGGACGGAAGAGCAACTTGCAATACCCGTCACGAAGCTTCAGAAGTATATCACCGCAGCGCAGGAAGGGACGTTCATTCCCGACAGAGAGAAGGACGAGCTGACTGAGGCCCTAGGGAATGCTGAGCACCCTGGACGAACACGAGGCACACCAGGTTCCGTTCCGTGGAAGTTTGGGTTTCCCGACGCAGGCGGTTACAGAAGCCGGGAGAGAAAGAGGAAAGCGGAGCTGAGCGACATGCAGAAGATGAGTGCAAGACTACAAAAGCTAGAGGAAGCTGAGAGCCAGCGAGCTGCCGGCCAACTATCTCAGCGGCACGAAGCTACCCCAGAAGCTACCCCGCCATCTTAGCGGAGAAGCAGCGTGGCTTCCACGGAGCCCGTTCAGACTGACTTCACGGAGCCTATCTACCCCGTGGATACTATCACGGAGGCTCAAAATTGCGAGCTTATGACGAAATGCCATAACCTCACTTTCAAGGCGGCTCTCGGCTCTGTTGCACCTCCTCAACCCAACGGAACTTTTCACTGCCTTCCGATTCCACATGGCTATGCTGTTGTGATGGTGGATGAAGTAATGGAGGGATTTGAGGAGCTCGAGCTTTACCACTCTACAGGTGAAGGGGAGAATCAGCTGGTTCGTGCTCTGAGGAGTACATGTCTATGGCAGAAGGAGTACATCAAGCTTCCAAACTGGACGCCTCCGCCTCCTCCTCCTCCTCCGGCGAGTCAGGGCACTCCGCCTCCTCCTCCTCCTCCTCCTCCGGCGAGTGATCAGGGCACTCCGCCTCCTTCTCCGGCTCCTCCGACGCGTGAGGGCACTCCGCCTCCTCCTTCGCCTACTCCGGCGCGTCGGAGCACTCCGCCTCCTTCTCCGCCTCGTCAGCAACGACGGAAGAGAGACGCCGCTGCTCCGGCGGCTAGCAGTACAAGCAGAGGCGGGAGGCTTCAGATACGGTCCATCTCTCAAGCCTGTGGAAAAGTTACCATATGAGAGGACCGAGCAGGAAAACGAGGACATATGTCGTGCCCAAGTGAGGGACCATTTTGCAAAGAAAACTCCACCTCCGAAGGAGAAGCTAGATCCGGTGAAAGTGAAGCGCACTATCGATGCCCTGAAGCGACCACCACCGCCTCCGCCGGATTCCAACTATGACCGCATAATTACTAAGACACATGCTAAAGCGCAGCAGTCGGGAAGTACTTCCAGTGCTGCAAGAGCGAAAAAACGAAGAAGTGGGAAAACAATTCCCCAGCTCGGCGAACAGGAGAAGCAATCGTGCCCCCCGCTCAAGGTGTCTAGCGATATCGCTAATCATCCGGTGCTACTGCCCGGTACCACTCTTGATGATTACCTGCCCGATGATGTACAGTTTGAAACGGCTGAGGTAGTAGACGTCTTTAGATACGAGCACGGGAAGCCTCTCGTCAAACCTGATCATCCTCATCTAACAACGATGATGCAAAAATTGCATGACTGGTACATGGAAACCTGCAGGAAGTCTGGGAAAGACAGTTTGTTAGTCGGAATTAAAAAAGAGCATGACTTCCCTGGAGTCGACCTGCTGCCTGTTGAATTTGTGGAGTTATTTCAATTATACAATCAAAAGGCCCTCGACAAACAACTCATGACTTGCTACTGTCTGTAAGTATTACTTCTATAATTAAGTCTCTAGCTCAGCTCGTTCATTGCATGTATATATAATTATCCTCACTATATTATGCAGATTGAAGATGGTCGAATGCCAAAAAATAGGAATCTTCGACGTTGGGTTCATTAGCCCAAATACCGTAAATGAATGGTCGGTACGAAAGGCGGCTGAAGATACCGAGAACAACTTACTACAAACGTTCCTTACACATCAAAACAAAAGGGAAATACTCTTTCCTTACAACTTCAAGTGAGTGTTACTGTCTTCTGCATATTCGGTTCCGCTTACTCGTGGTTAAGTAATGTAATTGATGAGTTATGCGTGCGCAGCTTCCACTATATTCTGCTATCCATTAACCTTGACGGGGCATTAGTAACTGTCTTAGACTCGCTCCGTAAAGATCCCAAGTATTATGCGGACATGACTGCAATGCTCCAGAAGTAAGTTCAATCAATACCGGGACCATATCGGCAACTTTCGTTCATTTCCTGATATCAAGTAATCATTTTCTTTGCCTGCCAGGGTTTGGAAAACGTTCACCGCTAAGGTTCCGGGGTCTGAAGAAGGAGCTGCGATTTACACACCCCAAAGTAAGTAGTACTAGCTAGTTCCGCGCATCTCTCATTGATTCTAGTTTCATCAATACCATTATCATGCTTGCTTATCAGTTTGATTGAACTCTATTCTCGTAAAGTGCTTGTTGCAGGCACCCAACACTCATTTATGTGGATACTACGTATGCGAGTTCATTCGCTACTATACCTCTGAACGGGCCTCCTCTGAGAAACAATTTGAAGTACGTAAACAATATTCACAATTTTATTTTATATATTACCATCAATTGTGTTGAGTTTCATTCATATATATGTATTGACCCCTTCTTTAAATTAGATCTGGCAGATGCGGGATGAACTCCTACCACATGATCGCATACGAGCAATTCAAGAGGAATTGGCGGGATTCTTTCTTGACCACGTCATACCTGAACAAGGAGAATACCATGTGAAATTGAAATTGTTGTAAGGGATGTTATATATTGTACATATGCAGCAGCGTCGGATAGATATACGAAAACTTGTTGTTCGACCAAGCACGAAGAAAGAGATGTCACTTCTCTCTATATATGTTCATGACGATCTTGTGTAATTAATGGTTTCCTTTATTTGCTTACTAGCTAGCGTCGAGTTCTCTCTATATGTGTAGTAGCTAGCGTCGACCAAGCACGGAAAAAGAGAGGTCACTTCTCTCTATTAGCTCGCTAACACAATATGAAACCCCTAAATTAACCCTCCAAAACCCCAAAACCCCCCCTTCCAAAAAAAAAAAAAACAAAACCCCCAGCGACTGCGAGTTGCTGACGCGTGGCCGCCTTTTGGTCCCGGTTGGTGTTACCAACCGGGACCAAAGGTGGAGCCTTTAGTCCCGGTTGGTAACACCAACCGGGACTAAAGGTCCTCCCTCCCCCGCCCCAGGCAGCGCCACGTGGAGGGCCTTTGGTCCCGGTTCGTAAGCAAACCGGGACTAAAGGTTTCGGGTATTAGTCCCGACCCTTTAGTCCCGGTTCCAGAACCGGGACTAAAGGCCCTTATGAACCGGGACAAATGGCCCTTTTTCTACTAGTGTGCTGTACAAAGTACACAAGGATTCACTGGGTCGCTCTGGAGAGGAGGCAAGAGTCCGGCTGGGAGCGAAGCGAAGGAGGAGAAGCCCGCAAGAAGCTAGAAGCAGGTTTTTTTTATTCTAGCTATAAGCAGGCTGGTATGCTTTGTTTAGTTTGAGTGTTATGCGAAAGCTAGAAAATCAGAGAGTTTTTTTTATCTCTCCAGTTCACCATCGATCAGCTTATAACTGTTCAGAATCACCACTGTAGGCTGATCTGCATTCAAGAAACAAAGCTGGACCTTATCAATAACCAGATCATTTCAGAATGTTTGGGGAGCCGATTCACCAACAATTATGCCTACCTGCCAGCAGATGGAACCCATGGTGGAATTCTCATAGCTGCTTCCTCTGACCACCTGAAGATAACCAGCCTCGCACATCTCACTGGTAGATTCTCCTTGACTGTATTGGTTACCGACCTCTCTTGCAATTTAGACTGGATGATTACTGGGGTTTATGGCCCTCAAGCGGATGAGGAAAAGCTCAATTTCTTACTGGAGATGCGACACCTGAAAACAGTTTGCTTCCCTGAGTGGCTTATCCTTGGAGATTTTAATCTGATCAGTAAAGCTGAAGAGAAGAGCAATCAAAACATTAATATGAGACTGCTCAGAAGATTCAGAGCGGCAATTGATGACCTGAACCTTAAAGAGCTGCCTCTCACTGGACGCCGCTTCACATGGTCCAATGAACGGCTCAACTGTATTATGACAAAGATCGACAAGGCCCTCTTTACTGAAGAATGGGAGGCCAAATTCCCTGCTTTCCAGATGATTGCTGGCTCTACGGAAATCTCCGACCACTGCCCTCTCATCCTAAAAAGACTCAACAATCAGAAATTCCCTGGTTTTAGGTTTGAAGCTTGGTGGGCTACAACGGATGGGTTCAAAGAAACAGTTGATCTTATATGGAATAAGCCCTTCTCATGCTCCGACCACATTCGTCGCCTTCACATCAAACTCACTAGAATGGCAAAAGGCCTCAGAAAATGGAGCAAGCAGATTATCAAGGAAAGAAGACTGGCTGCTGATATTGCATCAGAGGTGATCTTCCAGCTGGATGTTGCGCAAGAGGCTCGCTCTTTGTCTGCCGAGGAATTTAAACTCCACGCTTTCCTCAAGTCCAGACTGCTTGCGTTAGCGGCCATAGAAAAAATCAAATGGTGCCAAAGATCAAGATTAATCTGGATCAAAGCTGGAGATGCAAACACGAGATTATTTCATATAAGAGCAAATGGCCGAAGAAGGAAAAACCATATCCCCTTCTTGCACCTCGATAACAGAGTGGTGACGGAGCACAACGACAAGGCTGGAGTGTTATTTGACCATTTTAACTCTTTGCTGGAACACAGGCAACCACCTACCAAATGCTTAAACTGGAACTTCATCAACATGCCTTCTGCGGACCTAAACCACCTTGATCAACCCTTCTCCCTTGAGGAGTTACAGTCTGCTATCTTTGATATTGCTGCAGAGAAGGCACCAGGGCCGGATGGGTTTATTGGGACGTTCTTCAAGAAATGTTGGCATACAATCAAGATTGACCTCCTAAATGCTGTGAACCAGATGTCTGCTCTTGATGGCAAGCAATGGAACCTCCTCAACACTGCCTACATTGTGCTCATCCCCAAAAAAGAGAATGCCCTACGACCACAAGACTATAGACCAATCAGTTTAACTCACAGTGTGGCCAAGATCCTTGGAAAGTTACTTTCTAGCCGAATCGCTCCGGAACTTCAGCATATCATCTCAGCTAGCTAGAGCGCCTTCCTAAGGGGAAGAAGTATCCAGGACAACTTTCTTTATGTCCAAAACCTGATTCAAAGTCTGCACCGTGCAAAGATGGCTTCCCTATTTCTGAAACTGGACATTGCAAAGGCTTTCGATTAGGTCAAGTGGGACTACCTTCTCGATGTCCTCAAACACGTCGGATTCAGTCAGAGATTTAGAGATTTGATTGCTATCTCTCTTGCCTCCACCTCTTCGCAGATCATTCTTAATGGAGCTCCTGGTGCGCCTTTCCTTCACCATAAAGGCCTGCGCCAGGGCGACCCTCTCTCTCCGCTGCTTTTCGTGTTGGCCATCGATCCCCTTCAGAGAATTCTTGAAAGGGCCACTGAGGAACATATTCTTAGCCCTATCAACCACCACATCGCTTCCGTCAGAATCAGCCTCTATGCCGACGATGCGGCCTTGTTTGTGAATCCTATAAAAGCTGAAGTGACTGCACTTCAATCCATCCTCGATGCTTTCGGTGAGGTCTCTGGCCTATGTACCAACTTCAGAAAATCTGCTGCTTACCCAATTGGATGTGAAGATCATGTTATCGAGGAAGTTTTAGCTGAGTTTGAAGGTGAAATCAGCTCCCTCCCTTGCAAGTATCTAGGGCTGCCCTTGAGCCTTCGCAGGCTTCGAAGGGTGGACTTCCAAATCCTCATAGATAAAATTGCAGCAAAGCTTGCGGGTTGGAAGGGCAAATTGCTAAGCAAGATGGGTCGGCTGGCTCTTATCAATTCGGTGTTAACATCCTTGACCACGTACTACCTGACTATTTTTGCTCCAACTAAATGGATCATCAAGAGGATTGACAAACTTCGTAGAAGCTTCCTGTGGAAAGGAGAAGAAGATGCTAGCGGGGGCCATTGCGCTGTCAATTGGCAACAAGTATGCTCTCCCAAAAAGCTTGGGGGACTTGGGATCAAAAACCTCTCGCTTTACAGCAGATCCTTGAGATTAAGGTGGGCCTGGATCTCCTGGAAATCCCCTTCCAGGCCGTGGGTGGGCTCACAAATCCCTTGTTCTAGCACGGACATGTAGCTGTTCAACGCCTCTACGATCGTCAAGATTGGAAATGGGGAAAAGGCAAAATTCTGGAGTAGTGCGTGGCTCAATGGAACGGCCCCTAAGGACCTCGCCCCAAACCTACATAAGCTTGCAAGAAGGAAAAATGCATCGGTGGCAGATGCTTTGCTCCAGGGCCGCTGGATGAAAGGACTTGAGAGACTTAACAACACTGAGGATCTGCTTGCCTTCATTGACCTTTGGCACCGGATACAGCAGATTAGCCTTGTTGAGCAACCGGACAACATTGAGTGGAGATGGAATGAAAACAAAACCTACACCGCTGCCTCTGCTTATGATGCCCAATTCATCGGGTCCATCGAGAAGCCTGATTTGAATGCCATTTGGAGAGTGAAAGTGGAAGGAAAAATCAAGTTCTTTGCATGGCTTCTGGCGCAGAATAGACTGCCAACTGCTGATCGTCTTCGTGCGCGCGGCTGCGAACACAACGACACTTGTTCCCTCTGCGACCAAACGATTGAGACCGCTGCTCACCTGATCTGCACCTGCCCCTTTGCAAAGGAAGTTTGGCATAAGCTCACCATTACACTACCCAACATACAGCTACAAACTCTCTGCCGTTTACATCTACTTCAGCCTGGTGGAGATGCTTTGCCCATGCACAGAAAAGCAAGGCTGCTGCAGCAATCTACTTTGCCTGGAATATTTGGAATGAGAGAAACCGAAGAATCTTTCAGAACCTTTCTTCAACCGCTGACATGGTGGCTTGCTTAATTCGGTCTGACTTAACATACTTAGAAGTGGCCTCCTCAAGGCACTTAATTATGTAATCTGCTGTATTTTCTGTTGCTAGTCGGCCTTAGGCCATCTGACTCTTCTTTTGTAAATTCCTAATCTATAATGCAAAGGCAGAGCACCTGCCATTAGCCCTCAAAAAAAAAAACTCATTTCATGCGTATTCGTCATTCATTCCATGTGTAGATTGTAGATTGTACTCCTCTTGGGTAAGCTGGATGGATCTGGTGGGCAGCGTCGCCCAGATCGTCAAAATTGCGCTTCAGATACAGGAGCTGGTGGAGACGGCTTACCAGAACAAGGATGACTGCAAGAAGATCGCAAAACGCGTGGGAAGGCTTCGCACAATCGTGGAACGCCTCAACAGCACCGATGTCTCCAGCGAGAAAACCATGATCGACGCGCTCAACGACCTCGAGGAGACGTTCCTGCAGGCCCTCAAGCTCGTCAAGGCCTGCCAGACCAAGAACAAAGTGTGGCTCTTCCTCAGGGCCGGGAACGTATCCAAACAGCTGCGTGAGGTCAAGGACGAGATGATGGACCATATGCACATTGCCAACTTCGGCAACTGCGCCCAGCAGACTGTCATTATCACCGAAGCATTCATTAGAGATCCGGCAGTGAATCCAAAGGTATCAACTCTTTTCTACTACTCACTCCATTCATAAATATAAGATGTTCTAACTTTTTTCTGAATCGGATCGGATGTATATATTTGTGAACTGAAGGAGTAGTAGAAGAAGGTATCACTGGTTATTGGTCAAAACTCGCATACACTTGCATGCTAAGAAAATGTTATTTTGGGGATTGGCCTGCCTTTGCAATTTCCATCGCTGTCAATGACTACATATACATTCTCCCCTTATAGCGGAACGCTTATTTTGTGTGTCAATTTGAGCTTTGACCGTAAATTTCTCTTGCAATATACGGTCGCTAAATCACAATAACAATAAAGTGCGGTCAAACAGGAATCCATTGTTTTCTATTCAGTTTGATTGACATGAACCACATGTTATTAACTAATTACTGGTTAAATATATCTTAATGCTCGAAATAAACCTTATATTTGAAACAGAGGAAGTATACATACTGACATACAGTACTATAATTACTAAATCATGTTTAAATTGCTCACATATGAAACGCATGCTATTGCTTAAATCTAGCTAGGAAATATTTGGTGTGAATGATTAATGGAGCTTTTAGTTTATGAGTTGATCAAATTCAGTTTGCAGATAATCCACATATTTTATTCATCATTTTAACACATAGACTGTTTCTTTCTTGGATACAGAAATATTTCAAAGTTCTGTCGATGCAAGGGGAGCAAGAAATGCAGGTGGTTGGTAGCCGTTTGGTATGCCGGGACACAGATATTCGTGTTGCTGAGGTATTGCTGAAATTAAATTATTTTTATTTTTTGCGAAATTGTTCTTGACAGAAGTTTCAGTTCTTTTAGAACTTTTTTCAGAAAGGGGAAAACCCAGGCCTCTGCATCAGTTTTTTACATTTAGATGAACAAAAGTTTCAGTATTTGTATCATAATGGGATAATTTACTCGTCTATTTCAGGGAGATCAGGTGGAGGACGAACATGCCAGTTACGCAAACGATGTTACAAGGTCAGATTTGGGCAATGCACTCTTGCCATGGAGGATTAATGTTTTTTTTAATTGGATATATGTCACTGACAACTCCACAAAACCTGATCAGAAAAAACAAAAAACATTACAAAAAACCAGTGCTGTTCAGTTTGTTTAGTCATCCATATAATATGTACCATTACGTGACATGAAAATACAAAAATGCCATTGTAATGTTTATCTTATCCTAAATAAAAAAAGCATTCGCACTACCATGGCAGATTTGAAATTCATGGTGAGAAAGAAAATTATCCAGCAGGAAGCTTGGAGGATACTATATCACGTAAGATCATACCTTCTATAACTACCTTTTTAGAATATTAATAACATTCTTTGTATGCACTTGTGTGTTGTTTCACAGCAGAATTCAGAAATTTCAGTTCATCTGAACTGAAGGCAATTACAAAAAACTTTTCAAATCAACACGTGATTGGCAAAGGTGGTTCTGCTATCGTTTACAAGGTACTCTGGATCAATGTGGGCTTGGTTTGCCATGATTTCCTTTTTCCGACACATATTGTATGATATAAACATAACACAAATAATCGTTAATAATAAAGCCTAGCTTGGTCAAGTCAAATTCAGATATATACCAGAGACAGCTAATTAACTAATAAATTGTGTCTGTATGTACTATGTGTGCCCGCTTTTCAGGGTGTATTGGCCAATGGAGCAGAGGTTGCCATCAAGAGTTTCTGTGTGGATGCTTCGCAAGATGAAAACGTAGTCCGTTATGCTGAAGTTTTCTCAGTGCTACGACAGCATGAGAATGTAGTTAAATTTCTGGGATATTGCCAGGAAACAAAGATTCAAATGGTTCCAATAGAAGGCAAATGTGTGGCTGCTGAAAGGCGTCATATGTTGGTGGTGGAAGAGTACATGCCCAACGGAAGCTTGTCCGATATTATCGATGGCATGCTCTTTTCCATTTAAATTTATAGTGGACTAATATATATTGGTGACAATTAATTTACCTTCGGACGAAATTTCTTCTTACTTAATTTGTTGTTTGGTTGCACTCTCGCAGGGTCATCGCAGCAGCTGGACTGGACCTCCGCATTTCGAATCATTCGAGGGATTGCACAGGGCGTAGCTCACATCCACACCAAAGGGGCTGTCCATTTGGATCTGAAACCAGCCAACATCCTCTTGGATTCCAACATGAATCCTAAGATTTGTGACTTTGAGAGGTCTAAAATACTGAATCAAAAGGATGAAGATGTCGCTGAGAGAGTGACGCAAGAGTTGGCGGGAACACTGTAAGAGCTGCAATTATACGTAGATAGTATTTCTTGTTTCCTTATTCTCAATTTTACTGAGATCTTTATTTCCATTTCAGGGGCTATTTACCACCGGAATACATTGCAGATGGTATTTTTTCATTTAAACATGATGTGTTCAGTTTCGGCATTCTCCTCCTCCATACCATTAGCATGTCGGGACTTCTGCAAGATTCAACTGACTGGGTAAGATTTATTGAGCACATTCTGGGGGAATGTATCTGGTGCACCCATCCTTGTTGTGCTACCGGTGACCAGATGTTGTAACACATTTTAAAATGTTTGAAAAAAACTGAAAAAAAAAACAAGCACATTGACACAACATCAATGCATGTTGTCACAAAATTTCGTATCAAAATTAGAAACATTGCTCGACAAAATGACAAATTTGACATCAATATGACAATGGGCCAAATCAAAAGCTCAACTTATGTTATGCACTATTTAGTATCAAATTTGTCATTTTATTTTCCGAGCTATGTTTCAAATTTTGATTTGTCATTTTGTTACAACATACATTAATGTTGTGTGAAAGTGCTGATTTTTTTTACAATTTTTCAAACAAATGAGCTACGGGAGTTCCATGCACCTGGTGCACCAGAAGCACTGGTGCACCACATATTCTCCACGCATTCTGGATGCCGGCATGCATATTTGGCCGATTACTGGATAACTAGAACAACTAAACTTGTCAATTATGATGACATTTTTCTCAGATTCCGAATGCACTTAAAGGGGAAGACAACGTGGACAGCTTATTAGATCCTTCATCGCGTGATGAGTCCGAGCTAAAGGAAATAAAAAGATGCATGGACATCGGACTGCGGTGCACCGCGAAGGAGCGGACAGAAAGACCCACCATGTCGGATGTTATTGACTTGCTAGACGGCAAGGAACTGCTCCTGAAGCCCCCAACGGGGAATAAGGCTTCGTCATTCAAGAAGAAAGGCAAGGCATGATCTCCCAGACTGTGATGTGGTTTGGATCCCGGAGAAGTGTGCAATAGGCTTGTGATGCATTAAATAGAATGCTGCTAGTTGGGTTGTAAGACGAGATCATTCTCCAATTCAAATTTCTATATAATAGTCATCAACCAATGCACCTGCAAGGGCTAGAACACATGAGTTTTTCGATTGTATTAAAGTTTGATGAGTTTTCATTTGTATGCATCAGTTCGTCTTGCTATTAATGCTTTGTCAAGGTTGCCATGTTTTGAGATTTATTTCCATAAATGGGGTTTTTATAAATTCAAAGTATTATTTCAGGATGATAATATAACCGACCGAAAAGAGTTCATATCCAGCCTTTGTGAGATCCCTGTTTAGAATATTTGAAGGAACTTATCTTAGTTAGGCATGTTTAATATTAATTATTGGATACACTTAAATACAATAAAGACACATGTTTTCTCTTGTAGTATAAGAATTATTTTATCTTCAGATTTGCGCCTAATTGTAAAACTCCAAGCTAAACATCGATAACTTGGCTCAAATGTATATGATTATTTAGTTCAAAAGATAGGATACCTCATAAACAGGGTTACATACATGACGATGTATCAGGTGAAAACGCACATTCAGTGAAAATCTGGAAACTATTGTTCTGGGGCGTGAGATCGGCAACGTACGGTGACAGATCACAGGTGGGATTGCTTCCAGATCCACTTAAGAGTGTTTTGCAGTTAACCCCTCTTGGTTTGGCACATTTATCATAGGCTGTCGGAACAATAATAACTATTTAATTTAAGGTGTAATAAGTTTTTCTTCTGAAGAACACATACAACTAAGTTTCATGTGCATACCCAGATGTAAATATAAGACTATAAGACTCGGAAAAGGAAAGAAGTGCATGTTCTTTTCACAAAGCTGCATTACCAAATGCAAATGAATGCTTGCTGATAACTGTAAGACTCGGAAAAAGATAAGAAGTGCCTGTTCTTTTCACAAAGTTGCACTGCCAAATGCAAATGAATGCTGTTTGTCTCATTGATAACTATAGGGTCAAAAAGCAAATGTAGTGATCATTCTTTTCGCAAAGCTGCCAACACACAAAATGACTACCGGTTCATCTTCACAGAAAAAGAAATTATTTACCTTTAAAACTGAAGATTTTCTTTGGCTCTATGTTTCCACATATTTCAAGACTTGTAAGATAAAAGAACACCATATATGTGTTTTTTTCCCCTAGATACCAATTAGGTCAACAGGTCATGAAACAGAGGGGAAACCTTGCCAGGCAGGCAGACACATAGCAATAACCAACCGTTGCCACAGTAAATTTGTTTGTTTAATCTCTCTTTTCTAAATGATAATTCTGTTATCAGTTCAGGTTCAGTGCCCCTGTTTAAGAGTATACGGATCTTGCTTCTCCGGTCCCTATGGGAGGATACACTGTCTGAAAAGAATTCTGAACCTTAGCATGGAAAGTGCCAATAAAGCTGGTGCGTGTATGTCTTTGACACAAAATTTTCCATGCCTTGAGTTTTGGTGTATGTGTGACACCAACGTAGAAGCTATCTTCTCGTAATTAATCAACTAAGTTTTGGCGTACTGCCACACTTCTCTTTCAGACTTTCACTGACAGACAGTGTACCAATTTGTTAAAATGCGGGGAAGTAAAGCTGAAGTGAACACCGTTTACAGTTGTCAGGAATGCACCGTTCACACAACAATCGAAATGTTCCTTGCTTCCACGAAAAATGCAGAACACTGCCGGTTCCTGTGATTTCCCACTATTCTCCATCGCTGGGAAGAGCAGAACAGTATCATCGCCTCGGCCAGTCAATTAGCAAAATCCAATCACGAATGTGGGTATTCATACCACACAAGCATGTTTTCAGTTTAGGTGATTGGAATTTAGTCAAAAGACATCGAAAGACAGGTGGTGTTGATCAAGTAAAAACGTGATGAGCACACAATTGTGAGGCACGCCACCGATATCTCTAGAGACATGATAAGCAGCTTGAAGAGCGTAGTGCTGTGATTTCTGAGTGAAGGTGGCTCTGATTTCCCAGTTTGTGCAATACGTACGCCTGTGAGGCGCGACTGCGTACGTGCTGGCTTATCGGAGGAGGGGATGATCATCTTCTAAAAGTAAACGGATCACTGGAGGGGAGCCTGGCAAGAAAACGGAAAATGAAGGTAAAAAAGAAAAAAATTAAAAAGGAATAAACGTCGACAGCAGGGATCGAACCTGCGCGGGCGAAGCCCAACAGATTTCAAGTCTGTCTCCTTAACCACTCGGACATATCGACCGACTTTGTGTTACTTTCCTTCCCGTGGAATCTATATAAACTGCTACCAGTCAGTGACCAGATTTGTGTGGATCAATTTTAACCTTGTCTTTTTTTTAGGGGAAATTTTAACCTTGTCATGGAAGAAGTACGTGTCGTTCATCTACAATCATCAGTTTTATTTATTTTTATTTGTCAGACGCTGAGATTTTTGGTTTAGAATAACGTGTCACGTGCATTGGTTTCTTTTTTTTTTAGAAGATGGCACGTGCATTTTCTTTTTTGAGGGATGAAACGATTTTACTCATCAAAATCCACAGTTTATGAGATACATATGGGATCATGAGGTTAGGTAAGCCACACATGGCGCCCCTGAGCTAAAGAAAGAGAAAACATAGTTAAACTATGAGCTTCCCCATTCGATGAACGGCCTTCGAAAACTGTCTTACAATTAAAGTTGGCTGCCCTAGACTTTATTTCGCTGATAATGGTGCCACATAGTCCTGGGAATATCATGTACCACTTGTTTTGCATCCGATGCAATTACGAAGTTGTGGAGCGTGGCACGTGCATTGGTTGGCAATGGAGATGTGTTTGGTAGTCCATGTCGACTTGGCCCACAACCCATGTCCACCATGCCAAAAACGCCCCATGTACAGACATTTTTTTTTGCGGGTGAACTTTGTATTACTCAAGTGGAATCAACGCCACTGTCCGTATTACAAAGATCAATAACCTCTGACAAGCCAGAGTTTAGCCAAACGATAGTTCTATTATGAGTTCTAGCAAACTTCGCCAAAAAATCACTAACACTATTCTGACTACGAAGCACATGATTAAAGGTAGTTCTACATAGGCTCCTCAGATGCTTGATTTCCTTCACCAGCGATGAAAAGATTGATCTATCAGTGGACTCATCATTGATCATGTTCACCGCTTGCAAGGAGTCCATTTCCACATGAATAGGCAACTCCGTTCTCTGGATGGCAAGTGATAGCCCCTCCATACATGCACTAAGCTCTGCTTCCAAAGCGCTTCTACAGGAGAAAAGCTCCCTGCATGATGTATAAATGATCTGACCCATATTATCACGGAGTACCATACCAGCACCTGCATTCCCATCAGCTGACCAAGATCCATCTGTGTTAAGTTTAGTCCAGCCCTCCATTGGTAACTCCCATGGGACGCACTGAAGTGGGGTCGACATCACCTGTGGTACGTATAGATGATCATAAGAAACCACTTGCTTTCCCTTTAATAGTTCCTCGTCCGAGTAGTTAAGTGATATGAGTGAGTCCAAGTAGCTCGACAGGAGCCGTTTTGACACATCCATCGGCGGCGGATCTTTGTTATGAGTCACTTCATTTCGGTTATGCCATACCCCTCACAGGGTCATCATTAGCATGCACCTATCAATCTCAGGAAGTGGATGGAGCGCCTCGAGTAGCCACTCAGTACCCGTATTCTTCATTTCCTCCAGCTGTGGCAATTGCCATATGGTTGACATGCTTTCCCACATTTGCACCGCCAGGGGCATTTACATAATGCATGGAAAGTATCTTCCTCTTCATGCTCACAGATCGGGCAGATCCCCGAGGTTTCTAACTTACGTTTGTGCTTGTTTTGCCAAGTAGGGAGAGAGTTCACCGTTGCACGCCATGCAAAGTTTTTTACTGTTGGAGGTACACAGCTTCTCCAAATGATTTTCCAGCATGTCCGGTGGCCATCCGGAGCATTACTTGATGATTCTGCAGTAGTCATGTACGTCTCCTCAAAGGCTAAGGTATTTTTTTAGAGAAAAGGCATCAACCGAGCCCGAGATGGGGCTCGAGCCTAGCTCGACTTTGAATTAACAAAGCCATCAACCGGCCAGGATTACAAGCACACGCCCTCAGGCAAAGAGAAGGAAATACACGGCGAAAGGTACAAGAACGATGGACAACATGAAACTAAACCTCACACACTACGACAACTATAAGCAATGAAGGGTGAAGCCGTAGACGCTGAGGTCCTCAACCGAGAATGTGGCACCAGGAGTAAGATCGCACAGGCTCAAAGGAGAGGAGAACCGGCACTAGCGGGGCAAGCCGTCGCCATGCACCTACGGGCCTCGGCACGGCACATCCAGCACCCAACTTCGAAGGAGGCCACTTGATGTGCGCATAGACACCATAGATACGTCTACAAATATTAGACGACACATTTTTCAGGTAATTTCTATTGATTATTTTATGATATTATATTTTATTATCAGGGACAAAAATCCTACACCATTTTATTTCTTGTGCAGAGTTCTTGAAGGCATCTGCAAAATAAACATGAAGATGTTGAAGATTACATGGCACACACGCATCAGGAAGGAGGAGCTAGCTTTGCTTGCATCAACAACACACGCGTGCAGGCGAGCCCATGATACGGTGCAAGAAGCCAGCACTACAAAGACCAATTGGTGTGCTCGTACATCACGTTGGGCCAATACGTCATATCACGTTGGGCCAATACGTATTGTCGGACGTTCACTTTTGGCCGAGCCATGCAGTATCCGGCCTCTGTACGACCCCGCGTCCGTGAACCAGCGCAAGGCGGCCGCTGCCCCTCTTAATAAATAGCTAGCTAAAATTAGGATTTTTTTTTGAAACTATCATGTTTTTTATAGCAAATTTGGAAACTATATGACCTAATTCAAAAAAATCAGTAGTATGACCCCGTCGGCCTCTGTAAGGCCGAAGACACTCTTTTCGGCCAGCACTAAGCCGAAGAGGGCTTGTCGGCCTCCCATTGGCCGAAAAGAGGGCCAGGTGGGCCGAAGAGGGCTTGTCGGTTGGCTGCCGACCGAAGTGGGTGTCTTCGGCCAACGAGCGACCGAAAAGGCTCTTCGGCCAACCCACGACCGAAGAGGTCGGGATAAGGCCGCCCGAAGCCTCTTCTTCCTCTCGCTCGCCTGTTCTTCCTCTCTCTCGTTCCTCTCTGTTGCTGCGCCGCCCCACGCCGATCTCCTCCCTTCTCCATCCATTTTCACATCCAAGCCACAGAAACAATAGATCGTAGCAATCTCCGGCGTCCTACAGTCATTTTTTCTCTATGGGATAGTTTTTTTTTTGCTCGTACAAGTGAGGTGAGGAGGAGCCATGGTGGAGGTGGAGGTGGTTCGGCCATGGTGGAGGTGGTGGTGAGGAGGAGGTGCTGCTGGGGAGGAAGAGGTGGTGAGGAGGAGGAGGTGCGGCTTGGAGGGTAGCCGGAGTCCAACCTCCGGTAGCCGAGGGGGCGGCGGTGGTGTTGTCCGGTGCTGCTGAGTTGAAGAGACGAGCAAGAAGCAGGGGCACACGCGTCGAAGGTATAACCATGTCGTCACAAATTTTCTCTGAGTTGTAGAGTTTAGTTAGTGTAGATAAGTCATATTGCGTACTTGGAGTGTTAATTTGTCTGTGCTGGCATTTTAGCAGTTAGTTAGTGTAGCGGGTAATATTTTTGTTTTTTGTGATTAATGAGAAGATGGAAATGTCTGACATGTGAAAATGTCTGAATCAGTAAATTTGTCTGTGCCGGCATTTTAGCGGTTAGTTTGTGTAGCGGGTAATAATTTTGTTCGTCGTGATTATTGAGAAGATGGAAATGTCTTCGGCCAACGGTTGGCCAAAAAGTTCCTCTTCGGCCAACAGGAGGCCGCCGGGGTCATAGTTTTGATTTTTATGCATTAGGGTGTATAGTTTCCGAATTTGCTATAAAAATCATCATAGTTTCAAAAAAAATTCTAAAATTATGGTTTAAACTGGGTTTTGTTTAGAGAAGTTTAGCTATTGCTACTTTTATTTGTCTTCGCTCGTAGCGGCTAGTGCGACCGTCAAGACATCCTATCGGAACCTCATCTTGTGAGATTTTATTTCAACTAGCATATTCGCAATTTCAAATTGCTTGGCTATTATTTTCTTGCATGTTCTTCGATTTGTTTGCAGGAAAAATCCCTCGTGGATAGGTCGATCGCGCCGTTGGTTCCGATAACACCGTGGAGTTGGTTCAGCGATTGCCGTGGATATCAGTCGTGTACGGTTCTCCGGTTGGTAGCCGGATCGTGAGGGTCAAGTCCCAAAAAATCGTAGTTATCTCTCTCTCATCGAAAGATCGGGCTACCAACCGTACAGGGAGAACCGTACACGACTGATATCCACGGCAATCGCTGAACCAACTCCACGGTGTTATCGACCGAAAAAAGACAAAAAAAGAGAGAACAAAAAAACAGTGCAAAGTTCAGGCCGCGTAGCGTTTTGCTCAGGACTTCTGCTTGTACAAGTGACAGTTTATACCTCACTTATATCTAGCTATTTAGATCTATCATATTTTCATCGATTCCCACTCGTTTGATTCCGTATCTGGGCTTAGATTGTTTGATCCCTTACTAGTCGACTGCCAGCACTAGTTAGGAGTTTGAGCAATTATTCAACTTGCATTGCTTTTTTGCTAAATTGTGCCACTGATATTGTGAGTTGAGAAGCCTTTGCCAAGCTACACATTTTCCTACCAATAAGTACAGGTCCCGGCTCTATTGATTCCTGGTTATCGCTCCATCCAATCTTCATCGGTAGTTTGAAGCCAACACCAACGCGCCGATCACCACCTGTTGCATTGGTAAGAACAAGTAAGAATTTGATACTAAGCTTGAGTGTGAGCGAATTTTCTCCACCACATCCTATTAGTTGATAGGGATTATACTTGTGTTTGTTTTTCTCTTCCACTAACAATGGCAGGGAATCAAGTCACACTTGAGGGCCTCACCGAGGATGTGAAAGTCACTAGCGAGCGTCTCGCCCAACTTGAGGGTGCTCAGATTGTGGCCCAAAAGAGACTCAAGGCCATAGAGGATGCACAAGGTGTTGCCAATACACATCTACAGGACATCTTGTCACGTCTGGACGAGTTGCGGACTACACCCCGCGTCCACAACAGCGTTGATCCTCGCAACTCCATGGGTGGCGCCGCTATTTCGCGAGCTCGGCGTGTGCCTATGGGTCATCCACAACACCCAGCTACTGCCACTGATGCTGCCACGATAAACCAGCACCTACAACTTCCTCCCCGCGTCACCGAGGAACATGGGGACAACTACGAGGATTATTCTGGTGACACTGAGGATGACCAAATGATCAACCACCACAATGACCGTGCTCATCGACAACTGCGTTTCAACCGTCAAGGTATGGCACGAGGTCCACACAGATATGATGTTCGAGATTACGACCACTCTAGTGCTAGAATTAAATTTATTATGCCTGCTTTCAATGGTAAATATAATCCAGATGTTTATCTTGACTGGGAACTTTCCGTTGAACAAAAATTTGCATGTCATGATATTCCTGAGAACCAAAGAGTTAGGGCAGCCACTAGTGAATTTACAAATTTTGCTTCTATTTGGTGGAGTGAGTATTGTCGTGTTAATGCGAACAATATACCTACTACTTGGGATGCTTTAAAACGAGCTATGCGACAACGTTATGTTCCTTCATATTATGCTCGTGACAAACTAAATGAATTGCAACGTTTACAACAAGGTAGTAGTTCCGTAGAGGATTATTATCAAGAATTGCAAACTGGCTTAATGCGATGTGGATTAGTTGAAACCGAAGATGCTATGATGGCTAGATTTTTAGGTGGTTTGAATCGTGATATTCAGGATATATTGAACTATAAGCAGTACAATTCTATTACTCGTTTGTTTCATTTTGCTTGTAAAGCTAAAAGGGAAGTACATGGACGACACAACAAGGGATGAGGTAACTTTTCTACAGGTCGCCGCTCATCATGGACACCTTCTCCCACTGTTTCGTCCACAACTGAGGCAACACCACCTACCTTGAACAATGGTGCACACCCAACAAGTTCAAAATTAGCTCAACAATCCTTCAAGGCTTCGAAAGCAATGTCTCTAGCACCCACCACTTCGTCTGGACGCACAAGGGACATGAAATGTCATATATGCAAAGGTGGCGGGCATTTGATGAAGGACTGCCCAAATAAACGTACATTCATTGTGCGGGAAGATGGTGAGTACTCCTCTGCTAGTGATTTGGATGAAGATACACGTGCTATGCTTGCCACTAATAATGCAGGTGACACTAAGGAGCATGACACAGAGACGATACATGTTAATGCTGCAATGGCAGATCAATACCCAAGCCTTGTAACCATGCGAATACTTAGTGCCCAGGTGGGGCATACTGAGATGCCTCAAAGCCATAATCTTTTTCAAACTAGGTTTGTTGTCAAAGGGCCTTCCGTTCGTGTGATCATTGATGGTGGAAACTGCAATAATTTGGCGAGTATGGAGATGGTCGAGAAACTTTGCCTCACCACTACAAGACACCCCCATCCATATTACATCCAATGGTTCAACGACTGTGGTAAGTTGAAGGTAACACGTCGTGTGAGAGTCCATTTTACACCTGGTTCGTACCATGATTATGTTGACTGTGATGTCCTTCCTATGCAAGCTTGTTATCTATTGTTAGGTCGACCTTGGCAATATGATAATAGTGTTATCCATCATGGTAGAGCAAATTCGTATACTCCTGTGTTTGAAGGAAAAACCATTAACTTGCTTCCAATGACCCCCGATGAAATAATGAAAGTTGAGAAAGCTAAATCAACGGATCATACTACACACAGTATGCTTGCTATCAATTCTGAAAATTTTCCGTTGAGTGTCTGAACTTCTGATCTGGACATACTGCATGCTCAGATAGTTCATTTGCATTCCCATAATTTATATATAGACTTTGCATGGGATAAAATTTATCATGATATTTATAATGGTGCTATTACAAATTTATCTCATCCTCATGAGCTAACGCCTTTGAAACGGCCTATATATGTTGCATATACTTTTGCTTTGCTCTATGATGTGTTCGACATAGATGAAAGCCGAGGACGGCTTTGTTTTTAAGAAAGGGAGGATGATGTGCGCATAGACACCATAGATACGTCTACAAATATTAGACGACACATTTTTCAGGTAATTTCTATTGATTATTTTATGATATTATATTTTATTATCAGGGACAAAAATACTACACCATTTTATTTCTTGTGCAGAGTTCTTGAAGGCATCTGCAAAATAAACATGAAGATGTTTTTTTTTTTTTTTGAAATTATAAACATGAAGATGTTGAAGATTACATGGCACACACGCATCAGGAAGGAGGAGCTAGCTTTTCTTGCATCAACAACACACGCGTGCAGGCGAGCCCATGATACGGTGCAAGAAGCCAGCACTACAAAGCGCATTTCCTAAATGGCGCCTTTAGCGCCGGTTAAAGGCACCTAAACAAACTGGCGCACACACCCGCTGCATCCTGGGCTCGGCCCATTTTCTCTTTCTCAACTTCAAAAAATGTCTGCGGGTTTTTATTTTCTGTTTTCTGTTTCTTTTTTCTTGTTACTTTTTCTTTTTTTTTCAAAAATACGTGCACTTTTCAAATTTGAAACTTTATTCAAATCATGAACTTTTCTCAAATTTCAGAACTTTTTTTAAAATCCGTGAAATGTTTTTCATTTTCGTGAACTTTTTTACAATTTGTGAACTTTTTTTTATTAAGTCGATGAACTTTTTTCTCAAATCCGTGAACTATTTTTCAAAATGCGGTGAACTTTTTCCGAATTTGTGAACTTTTTTCAAAATTGATGATTTTTTTTTGAATTCATAAACTTTTTTTTCAAAATCAATGAACTTTTTTCAAAATTTGATGAACTTTGTCCAAAAGCGATGAACTTTTTCAAAGAATGAACTTTTTTCAAATGGATGAACTTTTTTCAAACTCTTAATCTTTTTTCAAAATCATGAACCTTTTTTCAGAATTTGTGAACTTTTTTTCTAGATCCATGATTTGTTAAAGTCAACTGCCAACTGGTCAACGGTTGATGGATCAGTAGTTGACCAGTGCGAACGAAGCGGCTGCGTGTCCTAGCGAACAACGCGTGACCGAGCGAGCGACCAGCAGCGCTTTGTTGGGCCGGCCCACGGCAGCAGCTGCGTGAGCGCCAGGTTCCAGAACTGGCGCCTGAAGCGCTGTATAGGCGCTCCCACTACAAAGACCAATTGGTGTGCTCGTACATCACGTTGGGCCAATACGTCACATCACGTTGGGCCAATACGTATTGTCGGACGTTCACTTTTGGCCGAGCCATGCAGTATCCTGCCTCTGTACGACCCCGCGTCCGTGAACCAGCGCAAGGTGGCCGCTGCCCCTCTTAATAAATAGCTAGCTAAAATTAGGGTTTAGACTGGGTTTTGTTTAGAGAAGTTTAGCTATTGCTACTTTTATTTGTCTTCGCTCGTAGCGGCTAGTGCGACCGTCAAGACATCTTATCGTAACCCCATCTTGTGAGGTTTATTTCAACTAGCATATTCGCAATTTCAGATTGCTTGGCTATTATTTTCTTGCATGTTCTTCGATTTGTTTGCAGAAAAAATCCCTCGTGGATAGGTCGATCGCGCCGTTGGCTCGGTCGATAACACCGTGGAGTTGGTTCAGCGATTGGCATGGATATCAGTCGTGTACGGTTCTCCCTGTACGGTTGGTAGCCGGATCGTTAGGGTCAAGTCCCCAAAAATCGTAGTTATCTCTCTCTCATCGAAAGATCGGGCCCCAGTTCACATCACCACTACCTCCTCGCCTGGATCGAAGGCGCCGCACCGTCGCAAGCTGGGATGAATGCCGCCGGAGATGGCCACATAGAGAGGGTCAGCGCATCCCCCACGAGCCACCGGAGGCTCTCCTTGGGCAGAACAGGCCTCTGCGCACATCCAGCACCGGAAGCGGGGAAGCATCACGCCAGGACGAAGAGGGCCACACCGCCGCAGCCACCAACCACCCACAAGCGCCCGCCGACCACAAGGCTCCGCCGCCGCCGCCCAACAAAGTTAGGGCTTTCACCCGGGAGACCTAGGGAAGGGGGAATTGATGGGGACAGTCCATACCGACGCCTCCAAGGAGGGGAACGGCGCCCTCGGGCGTCGCCGTTGACGCGGCCGGCCATGGCCGGCCAGGGATTTCGTCCGGACTGCCCCAACGCCACCAGCCACACCCCCCTGTCCAGGGACCGGTGACCACAGGAGGCATCGCCCCGCCAGAGGGGCCCGCACGCCAAACAGGGGAGGGGAGAAGCGCCAGATCTCGCGCCGCCAGCCGTCGAAGCAGCCACCAGCCACCCGCCTCCTCCACCAAGATCCCGCCGCCCACGCGATCAGGGACCTCGGATCCACCGTCCGCACCGCCGGTCGCCGCAGATCCGGCGATGCCTCACCAGAGGAGCCGCCGCTCCGGTTCCAGGGCTCCCCACGCGAGGGCAGTGCAGCCGAAGGCCCTGCCGCCACCATCCTTGGTAGCGCCCCGGGCTTGCCCGGCGGCTGCCTCAAGCGGCGGCGAGGGAGGTTGGGGGATGGGGGCGCCCGGTGGCGGCCTAGGGTTGTCGCACCCCGAGTCGCGCATGAGGGGCGACGCGGGGGTGGGTGCGGGGGCACCGTGCCTTCTGCGTTCAAGGCTAAGGTATATGCCAAGCATATACCAATTACACCCAGACTCTGCACCAATAAGATGCCTAAAAACATTCAGGACACACACACCCAAAAAAGATAATAAAAGAGAGAAGAAGAAAAAAAAAAGACCCCGCCACGGTGATCAATCACCCCTCGTAGCAGCACTCTAACCACCACCAAAGACAGCACCCAGACTACAAAGGAAGTTCTCCAAAAGCAAGGCCTTCAGGAAGAAAACAATGCACAAGCGTTGTCGTTGTCCGATCAAAGATATTAGGTTTTCACCCTGGAGAAAGACCGCGTTCCCAAACATGTCTGTACAGACATGACACATGTACTATGTTTTTATCGATTATACATGTAAATATGTAATCAGATGATCGTGCACTCCGCTGCAAGATTTAGATGATCTACATGTTTTCTCTTTTCTACACTTTAGATGTTGATGAATAGTTGTCTATCCAAAAATCAAAGCAATTAGTAATTGGTATTAACTTGGTGCTCCAAAATCAAATCCTAAAATAAACGAGCACTTAATGGCACCTCCACTATATAAACGTATCTTGTCTTTCGCAACAGCAGCAACAATCTGCATCCATCTCAAAAAGAGAGAAGAAAAGGAAACAATCTGCATCCGGGGGGATTATTAGCATGAAGACCACACAGGCCCTGCTCCTGGTCTCCCTAGCCCTCATGGTGCTATCATCAGGTAGTACACGCACGGCGTCTGTGGCAGAAGGTGGCGGCGTCGATGTCGACGTCGTGGTGCCGGCGGCGGACTGCTCGGGGACGGTGATTGGGCGGGGCGAGGCGTGCGAGCCCCGGAACTGCGAGGCGGAGTGCCGGAGGCAGCACGGCGGGTTGGGCGCGTGCGCCGCCTTGGGGTGCAGCTGCGCCTTCTGCATCAAGTACCCTCCTTCCTCCATCGCACAAGGAAACTGATACCGATAAACTAACTAGTGCTGAAATAGAATTCATACAGTGTAATATGCAATAAAAGAAGGATCTATTACTCCTGGAGTATGAAGTATCAGCATTCAAAAAGGTCAAGAGGAGTCATGCATGAAACTTGATCTTGCACTTTTTTGAGCTGTTGTTATGGAATAAGTTAACCTTAGTGAAGTACTTTTACTCCATTAAATTTTGGTCGGTTCTAACTGAACCCCTAAACTTAGCGGAGTAATATTTTGTTTTTGCAAAACTTCATTTCATTTTCGGCCACTGAAATAAACTTCACTCCTTTTTTATTTTATTGAGCGACATTTTGATACACCAGAGTACATACTTCACCAGTTCTTCACTAAGAGAACCGATCAAAATAAAACTGCAAGAACAATTAGGCACATTAATAGAAATCCAAGTGCCATAACGGCTCCCACTAGTTCTTTTAATACTTTCTCTATGTCTTCGTTGACCACATTATTGCGGTTCTCTATCAGCTTCTTGAATTTGCACACTTCGTTGTTCTCCGCCTCGAGACAATTGAACATTGCGTCGTCTATAGTCCCAACTCTAGCAAGTAGTGCATGAACATGTAGCAAATTTCTTGCTATCAATAAATCGATGTACTCTTCTTCCCAATAGCAAAATTTGCATCCATCCTATACACAATTTTGAGCAAACAATAAACTATGAATTGCGGCGAATCCGAAGAACAGGGGGACAAAAAAGCACTCGCCCATCTGTTTTGCACTTAAAGAACACCCATTCGGGATGTTGCATGTGGTCGAAACTCGACGCACCACCTGCCACGGGCAGTGGTCGCAATTGATGACCGACAACGGGGACCAAGAATCATCAGTTTTATTAGAAGCCGATATTTCGGTTTAGAATAATGGAGCACATGCATTAGTGACCGAGATGTCTTTTAACACAATATACAAACGCAGACGTTCAATTCTAAACCGAAATCTCGGCTTCTAATAAAATTGATGATTCTTGGTATGGCCTCCTCCCCTTAATGATCGAGATGTGTTAGTAGTAGTATTACCGTGGATCGAGATGTGCATTAAACACTAGTTCCTGTCACCCTGTCCTAGTCTGACATGGATGGATTCTTTTTTTTTATGGGAAAGGAACTTTTCATTCATCAGCTATGGTGATTACATTCAGAGATGACAATGCTAGCTATTTTCACAGGGGAGTTTTGAAGCCAACAGGCTGTGCGCTGTTGCGAGCATACAAGCAAGAGTGACTCGCTACATTTGCATATCTGCTGATTTTAGCTAGACATGGATGGATTCTGTTGAAGTATATTGCCCGCCTCTCTCCATCAGTTCGGACTTTTGGATGAGTTGGCTGGAGCATGAATTCAATATGGTATCCGAGCCAAGAGGTCTTGAGTTCAAGACCCTGCCAACGCAGAATTAAAATAAAAAGATCCTGCGGCCTACATCGATCCACGTCTACGGATTAAATAAGCCTAGACGTGAGGGGGAGTGTTGAAGTATATTGCCCGTCTCTCTCCATCAGTTCGGACTTTTGGATGAGTTGGCTGGAGCATAAATTCAATAGATTCCATGCAAAACGAAAAGAATGGTCCAACAGTGATGCATGTCCGGGCTGCATTTCACCCAAAACAAGAAGAGCATCTGCAATCGGAGCCCTCAAACGTCCCATCAGATAGTCCAGTCACTGTCCGGACATGAGAGAGATAAAAAAGTCAGTCAACCATAATCCTTACTTTGTCCGGCGTGTCCGGGCAGTCCATAAATCACCATATCCAAGCCATTTATGGGGAGGATATGGGGTATCCGGGCGTGTCCTATGTAGGTTTGGACCACCACGGACCACCTTTTCTTTTTTTCTATTCTTTCTTTCTTTTCTCTTTCTTTCTCTTCACCAATCATATGCATGTGACCGGACAATATAAGGATAATACTCCCTTCATTTCAGAATATAAGGTGTATTAGTATTTGCAAAAGTCAAACACGTGCTTGTTGGACCAAGTTTTTAGAAAAGTATATCAACATCTACAGTACCAAATTTGTATCATTACATCCATCACGAAAAGTACGTTCATATTTTATTTATTTTGTATTATAGATGTTGATATTTTGTTCTATAATCTTGGTCAAACATATTGTGGCGCCCCGCCTGAATACCACTGTAGCCAGACGGTCGCCGCACACGCCAGCCCAGGAGATCACTCTGGCGTGTGCGTTTACAACAAGTATCATGAACACAGACATCTCTATTAATGGATATATAAGTCTTACAAAATATTTTACAAGGGTGATGGCAGCGGAAAAAACTCTTATCTAAGGCAGCATGGTCCTGGTGCGACTCCAATCCACAGGGATCTGACTGGGTTACTCTTCTAGCCCGCGAACACTCCGGCTCCTCGCTAGCGAACGTCGGATCCTTAGATGAACCTGGCCACATTGAAGGCCGCTGAGTACTTTTGAATGTACTCGCAAGCAAACCAAACCAACATATACACCAAGCAATGCAATCCATGGCATTCAAGCATGCACTAGTTATCTTAACAGTATTAACTATCATGCTATGACAGAATTATCTTGCAAAATTAATCATTTAGCAGCATTAATCATCATGTCGCAGCAGGATTATTAGCAAGATAACTACTGAAGTAAATACGGTAAAGTAAAGCATATCCAGTAAATAATCCATACTCCGAATATGCTCACGGTCCAAATCTGATCCAAGCTTTGCGGTCACCCGACCACTCATCTCATAGCCATCTCATGGCTAGCATTCAAACCTTTGACATCATCTGATATCCATGCATCTGTACTGCAAGTCTGATAAACCTTACCATTCTCTGGTTCAGTCTTAACAATAACATTATATAGTTTGTTCCTCCAGACTCGACACAGACCAAATAGTGGCCTAGTACGAACTGTCCAGGACCGAGGACGCGGCTATTCGAATAGATTTACCCTCTGCAGAGGTTGCGCACTTTACCCACACCATGGAGCTCCTGGCCTCGTACTTTAGTACATGTTCCCATTCGGGTGGACCAGTGCTGCTCCAACAAAACCGATCTACTGCCTGGCACTCTTACGGTCCCACCGACAATCATACCCTCCCAGGGTCATGTCCTGGGTGGCCCCTGTGTCACCCCGTGACACCTGCCACCGTCGTGGCCAACTAAACTGTCACAAATGGGGACGCCAGCAAAACAACTCAACTGGGCTCACAGGATTATCGTCGCCTGCCGGGCCAAGGTAGCACGCACGCATAATCCTCCCTAGTTTGGTGGTACCGACAAGAGGCAAGACAATAGACCAAGTCAGGGCCGTCCCATACCGGCAAATGTGGTTGCACTTGATGGGCTCGATTCGGTGACACTATGACTCGATCCAGTCGACGGAGGAGGTTGTTGTCATTTAGTCACATTCTTTATTATTGCAATAACATTAACAAAGCATGATGTAACAATTATGAAAACATAACAACCTATCTCCATACAATATCACAGCGAGTCATCAGTGAAACAATATTTAAATGGCAAGTTATCACTTTACCAGTTCTAGCTATAAGTGACGACCATCTGAATCCTTGTATGAAACCGGCAAATAAACCAGTAGCCACCAGAACGGTCTTTACAACTCAGATCTGGGACGTGACTGGAATAACTCAACCCCGGCTCAAGACGGTTGAAAAGCAGCTCAGAGCATGAGACGGTGTTGATAAGAAGAGTGTAGTGGTTCCCTAAGACGGCCGAAGAACAGCTCAGAGCATAGGGTCACCGCTACAGAAAGAAATTCAACAGCTGCCCGCGACGGCCGAAAAGCAGCTCAAAACACGGGCCAGTTGTTGAAAAGAGAAAATAAAGTCGGCATCCACCCCGAACGGCCGAAAGCAGCTCAGAACACAGGCGTTGTGCCTTCATCAAAGAAAGGCAAGCAAGGGTTCATCAGCGTCACATACAGCTCACCACTACGCATACGAGCATAAGCATGCTAATTTAAACACACAAGAATAACACAGAGCAATGATTTAGGGCACATATCAGATGGTCGGCTTGCCTGGGGGTGAAGAAATACTCCGGGAGAAGTGCGATCACCTCGCGGAAGAATTCGCCGGAAAGGGTTCCCTCTCGGAGAGGCTGAATGGAGGGCAGTCGCAAAATGGTCATTTACAGAAGGTGTCAACATGGTGAAAGTGATGTCATCGGAACGGGCTCGACGAACTGAAGAAGTGGGCTTTGGAATCACCTGATTCGGAGTTACGGTTGAGGAGAAACGGCCGTTCGTTCGTTAAGCGGTAAAACAAACAGAAACTGTTCGTTTTGGGCCTTAACGGGTGAACGTCCGCAACTTAGCGGTTTCGGCCGGCGGCTGAGATTAGAAGGCGCACTTCAGGAAATACGTCTTCGTGAACAGAAAGCGCACTTTTGCCTAAAGTAATGACAGAGTACGTTTTCCTGTAAGGAAAGCGTATTTCCAGAATTACGTGTCCACTTAAGCACCTGGGCCCGGCCTCTGGGTCATTGACAAGCGGGGCCCGCCGGCTCTCTCTCTCCTCCTCACCCCTTCTTCCTCCTCCCCTGCTTCTCTCCCCGACGAAGACACAGAGGGCTTCGGCCCCGTCGACGCCGGCGACTGGAGGCCACGGCGGGCTTGGGCGCCGCCGGGGATGGATGTGCCACTCCCTCCCGCGCCCGTGGATGGTCGTTGCGGAGGCGGGGGTGCACCGAGGCGGGCGGTTGGAGTGGAGGCAGACGGCGGCGATGGGGAGCTCGGGCCGGGGCTACGGCCTGTCCCGGGAAGAAATGGAGGCGGGGAGGGCTTGAGGATGGTGGTGAGAGTCGGCGGTGGTGGTCAGGCGGAGAGGGGAGAGACCACAGAGCTCGAATTCGAGCAGAGGGCCGGCGCGGCTATGGCGACCGTGGCGGCGATGGGGAACTCCGGGGATGAATTGATGGGTCGGGGCGGGTGCTAGGAGGGTGAGGGAGGTGCTGCAAGTGCTCGGGATGCTCGGGGAGGGGCTCGGCCACGGTTTTTATAGCCGGCCGAGGGCGAGAGGATAACCACGGCCACGGCGGCGTTCTTATCTCCGCACTGGAGCTCCGGCAAGGTGGCATGCTCCGGGTGGTGCCGACCTGACGCGGATCCGAGGGAGGGGACGGCTCGGGGAGGAAGAGGCCAACGGGAGGAAGGGGACAGGAGAGAAACGACGATGGTCACGGGCGGACAGCACGGTGGCGGGGCTCGCCGCTGCGTGGGGAGGAAGAAAGAAGAGGGGAGAAGAATCTAGGGAGGGGCAGGTGGACGCCGCGGATCCATTTGACACGCTCGGACAAGCAACGGCTGACCGGAGCGAGCTGGTTGACACGACTAGACGCGGTCAGCGCGCAAAGCGCGCGTTTGGCCTTGTCTGTGGCGTGGTCACCACGGCATGTCGTGTTCTGGCCCTCCTCTGGGTGCCAAATCTTGTCAAACACGGAAGGCATTGATAAAATAGGTAAGCTATGACATTGGATGGACCAGGAAGGCTCCAGAGGAATCGAGGTGATCCAGAATAGTTTCTGGTCAGAATCTTGGAGAGGTTACTGAGGTGAAATGGAGAGGGGATTGAAGCTGAGGCCTTGTCATAATGAGATGTGGTAGGAAGTACTAGGTTCTGGCCAAATTGCAAGTCATTTGGACCAAGTTTGAATGCACTTCCTTTACAAAGTCAAAATTTAGTCCAGAAACTAAATCTTGAAGCTGCACTCATTTGGCTTGATGAAATGAGCTTAATTTTGGTGGAGGAAGGTTATTTCGAGATATGAAGGTACTGGGAAAATTTCAGCTCAATTGGATATACCAAAATGGTACTTCCTTCCCAGAGCTCGGATCTAGACAGAAACTGGATGGAATTTTTGGGAGAGATTGGCTAAATAAAATGATGTGAATTTTTGCATACTCACATCATATATGGAATTTGAGGTCCTGGATTAATTTCAAGATTTTTGAAGCAATATAAAATATAGTTGCTTCACAACCTCAAAATAGATCCAGAAACAAGAATTGGATGATGCACTCAAAATTTGATCTGTGGAACTTGGGATCTTGATGGAAGTGGTGAATATATGGATAGAAGAAGCTCCACAAATTATTTGGGATTTTTCCTGGCTACCAAAATAATAGCTCCTTTGGAAAGTGCCCAAATTGCAATATTGGCTTTAAATAGGAAAAGGCAATTTCCCTTATTTAATTATGGCCAATATTTTTATGGGAGCTCAATATAATCACAAAGAATATCTCCACAAGTTTTCATGAACTTTGGAGATGGATAGATATTTTCCTGGATTTAATTCCTTTAAACAGCAGAAAAAGGAATTAATTTTAAATGAAAAATATTGCAAATGACTTGGCAATATTTTTTTACATATCCAGGGTTTATAGATATGGGATGATCACTGGGAAAAGTTTGGGAGGCAACAGATCAAAGGAAATTGGGGTTCCTTTGTAACGGAAGGAATTAGGGTTTCCCTTCCGGTAGATCGGAGAGTAGGGTTTCGGTGGCAAAATCCCGAGAAGATATCTGGGGTGGCAAGGTTGCACCGGAGAGAATCTCTGGTCAGATAGGAGAGGCAAGGCTAAATGACCATCTTCATATACCCAAAGGCAAGAGAAAATCCAATAACACCGAAAAAAAAGACGGGAGTCAAATCCCGCGAAGGAAAAAAACAAGGAGCGAAAACCAGGGTGTTACAAACCTACCCCCCTTAAGAAAATCTTGTCCTCGAGATTTCCGGGCTTACCTCCCGGTGAAGGGGACTTACCTGTGTGCGACTTGGATCCATCAGCTATCTTGTCTTCATTTGTTTACTGACCTTTTAACTACCTCTTTTGATGGCTCAGGTGCTGTCTTTTTCAGACGGCTGCATTGAATCCTTCTCTTTCCTGTCAGGAAAACCCTTTGTGCTGGTAGTTTGTTGTCTGGGGTTGGTGGGTAGCTCCGAGTATCGACAAATAGTCTGGTTTCCATGTCCTGGGACTAGCTGCTTCGGTTTTATTGCGATACTTCGCACACTGACTGCCAAGGGCGAGACATTCTTTCTGGGTACAAGGCTCACGTGCTTGTACGGCCTGGAGTGGCTAGGAGTGGCTCTCTTTTTGCCTTGTCAGAATACTCAATCTGGCTGTGGGTTCTATACGGATGCTTTCTTCCTGTCTCTTGCATTCTGACTTCGTTCTCAAGAGGTTCCCAGCTGAAATGTCTGGCATGATCACAAAGTAATCATAGACGGTAATCTCTGAGATGGGTCTACCATATATAGCCTCTGTGGTCCTTGTTATGACCACTGAGCTGACATAGTATGGCTATCATTCCGTGCATTCTTCGGAGCATAACCTCTGATCTTGGCTGATGGCCCGTATTCACGATGACATGCTGGCTGCATTGTTGTGGCCGTATAAGCAAGAGTCTGACAAGGATTGGCAATATCACCTTGTCTGTGGAGCTTTACTTCATTGACCGTCGCGAAGATTGTTTATTCAAGACTTCCTGGTTCTTGGGGGTTCCTTTCGGGGAACTTGTCATGACCTACCATCATGGCTCCTTGGTCATATCCCAGCTTGTTGGGCTTGTATTCACAATTTACTCTTGCATATCTCGTAGGGATTGCTGTGTTCACATCCTTCTTTGAAGTATGGGGCCGACGTTTCTCTTGAGCACAGTCATTCCCGTGTACGAGTGGCTCGCATGAACTGATCCCCTGGACTGCATGCTCACAACATATGCAAAGGTAGGATAAATCCTTTCATAATCAATTGAGCTCTGAGGCGGACGTGTGTCCAGACTAGTTCGGGCTTCTGACAAGACTGTCGTGGGCACGATGGCGTGTTGAAGAAAGCTGATTTCCTTACGCTCAAAGCTTCTGCCAAGGTGGTGTGCTGAAGAAGGCTGGGTATCGTACCTCAGAAGCTTTCCCTCATGTGTCTTACTGTGGAGAGTTGAGTGCCTTATACCGGAGGCTTTCCGTGGTAGCGGCCTGAGGAAGATTGGAATGCTGTACCCCAGAAGATTCTTTCCCACCAAGTGGCGTAGCGAGGAAGACTGGGAGTCTTGCGTCGTAAGCTCTTTCCGATAGCCTGCGGAGGAAGGCTGGGTTCCTTGTACCCGAAAGCCTTGCACTGCGATACGCAGTCGGACCTGTGGCTGATTCTGGCTTCCTTCCAGAGTATCCGGAATTTACCCATAGCGGAGCCAAAACTTGGTACCGACCATACCTTGTCTGCAGATATCCGGTTGCTGATGCACACCACTAGTCCTTCTGCTGGTCGGCTCATTGTTGTTGTAAAGGTTGCACAACTGATGCAGACTTCATGTTGACAATAAATCCTGATGTGTGCCGATGGTAACCAGTTGGCAGACAACTCCATTTGATTTGGCTGGGCTTCCAGGTGTTTGGAATTCTCATTGATTCTGGGCAGTCTTGAGCTTATCCACAATTCTCGCAAACCTTGCTCACTTTGCCCAGAAAATTTTGTATGTGCACTGGTAAATTCCAAAATATGCGTTGAAATTTGTATCAACATACCAGAGTTTTGTTGTGGCTCTCAGCATCTTCACCTTCTTGGAGTATGTCTTTGTTGTCCATTCCTGATAGCCCATCTGGCTGTTCCTTAGGTGTGATTTGTGCTGAGGCAAACTCTCTCAGGTATATTCTGGCCTTGTCGGTTGCACTCAGAGTCTGCTTCTGACACATTCTTCATTCTTGACAGATCCGGTGATAATGCTCCGAATATCGGGTAATTGGCTTGACTTGACTCTTACTGAATTTGGATTATTGGGTATTATCCAAGTTGTGTGTTGGTCTTCTTGATAGCTCTTGCAGATGGATCCAGTCGGAGCAAGAGAACGAAATCGAGAAAACAAGCAAAATCGCGAAAAACCAAAAAGCAAATAAAGCTCAAATTTTGCGGACCTTACACATGTGGTCGAAGATTCACTAGTATAACTATTATAGCGCACTCGATGCACCTCCAAGGACTTAGAAGCAAAACCACACAATGCTCCTGGTAGCAATTGGGGTCAAGCTCCTACTACTTCCTTAGGGAACACCAAACTCGACGCACGACCATAGCCAAAGTGGCTTAGTCAACGATCCTAGGGTTGTCGAGGAAGAGATGGAATTTATAAGCGTTTCCCGAAGGAAACTGGATTTAAGAAGAGAAATGCCATGGCTAGCAAGCAAGGTAGGGATATCTAGTTTACCTAGGGGTTCAGGGCTCACGGGTCGTTGCCTGGTGCGGACATCTCCCACCGGAGGCAAAGGCCACGAGAGTTGGGGTCTGATGGAGCCAAAAATCTATAGGGTTGCCTTATGATTAATAGTAGTCGTGCCGGTTTGGCAAAGATGGCTAAAATCCATCTGGGCTTTCTACTGATCAAGAGGCAATGAAATCTGGCTAGGGTAACCTACGGTCAGCCTGGCTCTCATACCATCTCTTGTGGCGCCCCAACTGATTACCACTGTAGCCAGACGGTCGCCGCACACGCCAGCCCAGGAAATCACGCTGGCGCGTGCCTTTACAACAAGTATCATGAACACAGACATCTCTATTAATGGATATATAAGTCTTACAAGATATTTTACAAGGGTGATGGCAGCGGAAAAAGCTCTATCTAAGGCAGCATGGTCCTGGTGCGGCTCCAATCCACAGGGATCTGACTGGGTTACTCTTCTAGCCCGCGAACACTCCGGCTCCTCGCTAGCGAATGTCGGATCCTTAGGTGAACCTGGCCACATTGAAGGCTGCTGAGTACTTTTGAATGTACTCGCAAGCAAACCAAACCAACATATATACCAAGCAATGCAATCCATGGCATTCAAGCATGCACTAGTTATCTTAACAGTCTTAACTATCATGCTATGACAGAATTATCTTGCAAAATTAATCATTTAGCAGCATTAATCATCATGTCGCAGCAGGATTATTAGCAAGATAACTACTGAAGTAAATACGGTAAAGTAAAGCATATCCAGTAAATAATCCATACTCCGAATATGCTCACGGTCCAAATCTGATCCAAGCTTTGCGGTCACCCGACCACTCATCTCATAGCCATCTCATGGCTAGCATTCAAACCTTTGACATCATCTGATATCCATGCATCTGTACTGCAAGTCTGATAAACCTTACCATTCTCTGGTTCAGTCTTAACAATAACATTATATAGTTTGTTCCACCAGACTCGACACAGACCAAATAGTGGCCTAGTACGAACTGTCCAGGACCGAGGACGCGGCTATTCGAATAGATTTACACTCTGCAGAGGTTGCACACTTTGTAGGGTAACGCAGCAGGTAGTACACGCACGGCGTCTGTGGCAGAAGGTGGCGGCGTCGATGTCGACGTCGTGGTGCCGGCGGCGGACTGCTCGGGGACGGTGATTGGGCGGGGCGAGGCGTGCGAGCCCCGGAACTGCGAGGCGGAGTGCCGGAGGCAGCACGGCGGGTTGGGCGCGTGCGCCGCCTTGGGGTGCAGCTGCGCCTTCTGCATCAAGTACCCTCCTTCCTCCATCGCACAAGGAAACTGATACCGATAAACTAACTAGTGCTGAAATAGAATTCATACAGTGTAATATGCAATAAAAGAAGGATCTATTACTCCTGGAGTATGAAGTATCAGCATTCAAAAAGGTCAAGAGGAGTCATGCATGAAACTTGATCTTGCACTTTTTTGAGCTGTTGTTATGGAATAAGTTAACCTTAGTGAAGTACTTTTACTCCATTAAATTTTGGTCGGTTCTAGCTGAACCCCTAAACTTAGCGGAGTAATATTTTGTTTTTGCAAAACTTCATTTCATTTTCGGCCACTGAAATAAACTTCACTCCTTTTTTATTTTATTGAGCGACATTTTGATACACCAGAGTACATACTTCACCAGTTCTTCACTAAGAGAACCGATCAAAATAAAACTGCAAGAACAATTAGGCACATTAATAGAAATCCAAGTGCCATAACGGCTCCCACTAGTTCTTTTAATACTTTCTCTATGTCTTCGTTGACCACATTATTGCGGTTCTCTATCAGCTTCTTGAATTTGCACACTTCGTTGTTCTCCGCCTCGAGACAATTGAACATTGCGTCGTCTATAGTCCCAACTCTAGCAAGTAGTGCATGAACATGTAGCAAATTTCTTGCTATCAATAAATCGATGTACTCTTCTTCCCAATAGCAAAATTTGCATCCATCCTATACACAATTTTGAGCAAACAATAAACTATGAATTGCGGCGAATCCGAAGAACAGGGGGACAAAAAAGCACTCGCCCATCTGTTTTGCACTTAAAGAACACCCATTCGGGATGTTGCATGTGGTCGAAACTCGACGCACCACCTGCCACGGGCAGTGGTCGCAATTGATGACCGACAACGGGGACCAAGAATCATCAGTTTTATTAGAAGCCGATATTTCGGTTTAGAATAATGGAGCACATGCATTAGTGATCGAGATGTCTTTTAACACAATATACAAACGCAGACGTTCAATTCTAAACCGAAATCTCGGCTTCTAATAAAATTGATGATTCTTGGTATGGCCTCCTCCCCTTAATGATCGAGATGTGTTAGTAGTAGTATTACCGTGGATCGAGATGTGCATTAAACACTAGTTCCTGTCACCCTGTCCTAGTCTGACATGGATGGATTCTTTTTTTTTATGGGAAAGGAACTTTTCATTCATCAGCTATGGTGATTACATTCAGAGATGACAATGCTAGCTATTTTCACAGGGGAGTTTTGAAGCCAACAGGCTGTGCGCTGTTGCGAGCATACAAGCAAGAGTGACTCGCTACATTTGCATATCTGCTGATTTTAGCTAGACATGGATGGATTCTGTTGAAGTATATTGCCCGCCTCTCTCCATCAGTTCGGACTTTTGGATGAGTTGGCTGGAGCATGAATTCAATATGGTATCCGAGCCAAGAGGTCTTGAGTTCAAGACCCTGCCAACGCAGAATTAAAATAAAAAGATCCTGCGGCCTACATCGATCCACGTCTACGGATTAAATAAGCCTAGACGTGAGGGGGAGTGTTGAAGTATATTGCCCGTCTCTCTCCATCAGTTCGGACTTTTGGATGAGTTGGCTGGAGCATAAATTCAATAGATTCCATGCAAAACGAAAAGAATGGTCCAACAGTGATGCATGTCCGGGCTGCATTTCACCCAAAACAAGAAGAGCATCTGCAATCGGAGCCCTCAAACGTCCCATCAGATAGTCCAGTCACTGTTCGGACATGAGAGAGATAAAAAAGTCAGTCAACCATAATCCTTACTTTGTCCGGCGTGTCCGGGCAGTCCATAAATCACCATATCCAAGCCATTTATGGGGAGGATATGGGGTATCCGGGCGTGTCCTATGTAGGTTTGGACCACCACGGACCACCTTTTCTTTTTTTTCTATTCTTTCTTTCTTTTCTCTTTCTTTCTCTTCACCAATCATATGCATGTGACCGGACAATATAAGGATAATACTCCCTTCATTTCAGAATATAAGGTGTATTAGTATTTGCAAAAGTCAAACACGTGCTTGTTGGACCAAGTTTTTAGAAAAGTATATCAACATCTACAGTACCAAATTTGTATCATTACATCCATCACGAAAAGTACGTTCATATTTTATTTATTTTGTATTATAGATGTTGATATTTTGTTCTATAATCTTGGTCAAACATATTGTGGCGCCCCGCCTGAATACCACTGTAGCCAGACGGTCGCCGCACACGCCAGCCCAGGAGATCACTCTGGCGTGCGCGTTTACAACAAGTATCATGAACACAGACATCTCTATTAATGGATATATAAGTCTTACAAAATATTTTACAAGGGTGATGGCAGCGGAAAAAACTCTTATCTAAGGCAGCATGGTCCTGGTGCGACTCCAATCCACAGGGATCTGACTGGGTTACTCTTCTAGCCCGCGAACACTCCGGCTCCTCGCTAGCGAACGTCGGATCCTTAGATGAACCTGGCCACATTGAAGGCCGCTGAGTACTTTTGAATGTACTCGCAAGCAAACCAAACCAACATATACACCAAGCAATGCAATCCATGGCATTCAAGCATGCACTAGTTATCTTAACAGTATTAACTATCATGCTATGACAGAATTATCTTGCAAAATTAATCATTTAGCAGCATTAATCATCATGTCGCAGCAGGATTATTAGCAAGATAACTACTGAAGTAAATACGGTAAAGTAAAGCATATCCAGTAAATAATCCATACTCCGAATATGCTCACGGTCCAAATCTGATCCAAGCTTTGCGGTCACTCGACCACTCATCTCATAGCCATCTCATGGCTAGCATTCAAACCTTTGACATCATCTGATATCCATGCATCTGTACTGCAAGTCTGATAAACCTTACCATTCTCTGGTTCAGTCTTAACAATAACATTATATAGTTTGTTCCTCCAGACTCGACACAGACCAAATAGTGGCCTAGTACGAACTGTCCATGACCGAGGACGTGGCTATTCGAATAGATTTACACTCTGTAGAGGTTGCACACTTTGTAGGGTAACGCAGCAGAAAACAAAAATTTTCCGACCTACGTACCAGCCCAGGACCACTATGGAGACTGCATACAAGGTTTGATCATTTCGTTACCGACTCGTAGCGCAGCGGAAGTAGAGTCGATGACGATCGGCGGTGCAGATCCCCGCAGCTAGGATTTTACAACCTCCCAACCGCGAGGATGTATACCCTCATCTGCCCCGCGGACAGCCCTCCGGGAGGCGGTCGCACAGTCCCCGGACGGTGTCGCGGACAGCCCTTCGGGGGGACCTCCGAAACTTGGACTGTCACTCGGACAGCCCTTCGGGAGGACCTCCAAAACTCGGACGGTCACACGGACAGCCCTTCGGGAGGCACTCCCGAACTAAGACCGAAACTACGATCTCCCTACAGAGTTGCACACATACGGTGTCATCTATCCAGCAGGGCTTCGCCGTCCAGAACTAGTTCCTGCCGGAACCCAGACAGCCTTTCGGCTCTACGAAACTATTTCGCTGGGAGGGAGAGAAGAATGCCAGATCATGCATGGCTTTGTGTATGAGAGCAAGAGTATGTGTGGAGGCAGCCCCTCCACCTCTATTTATAGGAAATCCCAAGGGGTAGGGTGGTTTTACACTAAAACCCAAAATGCACATGAATGAAGTCCTTCCTCAAGGGCATAAGGGTGAAACCAAGCAACAAATGGGGCTCCATGAGGGAGACCACCATGTGGCCGGCCACACCCCCATGAGGGGCCCAAAAAATGGCTCCTATCCATCCATGTCATCCCCAAGATCTTTTGAGTAAAGCCCCAAAAGGTGGCTTTCCAAAAAATATCCCAAAAAGCACTTTCACTATTCACGACGACATTTTTCAACGTCTGATCGAACTGAAAATATTCATGTGGGCTTAGAACAATTCTAGTACCCACCAAAATAATTTTCAACGCGAGCCGGAACAATTCCGGTTTAGTGATTTCATCTGCGAAAAGCATCTGAAGCGGTTTCGGCAGCTCCGGAACATTTCTGGTTTTCATCCCGGAAAATTCCAGAAAGTTTCCAGAATGATTCTGGCACCCTCCAAGAATTATCAGGCATGTGCCAAAACCAATTTGACTTTATGGTATCCTCTGAAACAACTTTTCAGTTTCACCGGAACTATTCCGATATCCTCTCCGGAACGTTTCCGTTTCGTCCGAAACTTTTTCGGTGAATTTCTCTCAGACTCCCCGTCTAGTATTCAGCAGATAGATGACCCTTAAGCGTGTGACCCTATAGGTTCGGTGAAGTATAGACATGACCCGGAACACTTTTCGATCAATGATCAACATCGGAGCCGTGGACACCCATATTGACCCCTATACCCACACGAATGAATATTCGAGTGAACCTCCAGTTGCCGTGTGCTATTCCTGTTGCTTCGCGATATGTTACAAATACCCGAGGTGAGAAAACATTGGCATCCTCGTGGATCAACACTTGTCCACAATGCCAGTTACCTCGTTACCGGTTTTGTTCTCTTTTCTCGTTTCTGTGTTCCGGCATCCCTGTGATCAAATCACACTTGTGTCTGGCCAGACGATGATGGATACCGTAACACCGAGAGGGCCCAGAGATATCTCTCCATCGTCGGAGGAGCAAATCCCAATCTTGAGCTATCAAGTTACTTAACATACTTTTCCATGAACCCGTAAGCCGCCGTAATAGCCACCCATTTACGGATGACGTTTAACAAACCCCAAAGTTCATGAAGCAAGCATGAAGAAACTCGACACTCTCATGGTCTAAGGAATTATGCAAACATTAACTTCTCTGTGTTATTAACCATTAACTTATGACGAATGAATCTCATAGCATAACATCAATCGGGTCGATTCAACACAAGTGTTCTACTAACAATTGTGCCCTCAAAATTGCCGGCATAGTCATGCCCATGATCAGGAAAATAGGATCATCATGCAATACTTGAGCCAGTCATAGAGGCTTGACTAGGAATACTTTTTACCGTTTATTATCCCACACGTGCACATGAGTTTCCCTCCAAGCCTCGTTTTATTTGCAGACTCAAGAATCATTGCAGTTATAGCATGGAACATAAACATAATTATGAATAGGGAGATAATCAATAACATTTATTATTGCCTCTAGGGCATATCTCCTACAGACTCCCACTTGCACTAGAGTCAATAATCTAGTCAATGCTAATGCACTTTACACCTATGGCATACTGGTGTAAAATATGCTTCGCATGTGGTATAGCCTGATGTCCAACGGATCTGACGACTTCAGCTCCGTGTGTAACTTTGCATATCCCCGCGTTTTCACGCTTTCACAAAATTCATATTTTGTGTGGACTTGGCTTTGCATATGTGTGAATCATTGGTCGAAACCTGATTCCTCAGACTGAGCTATGGAGCAGCTATCTGCAATAGTGTCCCATAGACCAAAGCCATCTTGGAACCATACTAAGTTCATGAATGAACTATATGATTCAACAACTTCTTTGTCACTTCTTAAGTGTCAACATACTTAGCCTTTGTTATAGAATTTGCCACAGTATCTTGTTTGGAACAATTTCCAACTACCGTGCCACCATGATGTGTATCACAAAACCCTCAACTTAAATCGAAAATCGCATGGAGCATCGATGAAGACTGTATCGATGTAACCTTTTACAACGAACTCTTCATGATCTCCACTTGCGAGAAATCATGTCATCGGTACTGCTCTAGTACTTAATGACATCTTTCACTGTTGTCCCATGATCAGTACTTTGATCACTATGGTATCTATACTCGCAACAACTTTGGAGTATTGGACATATCTGGTTGTTTTTACATACCATGGAATACATGATTACTCCAAACACAAGAGTGTGTGGAATCACCATCATGTATTTTGCTCATCAGTGTTTTGAGACACCAAGTCTTGCAAAACCCTTTCCATGTGACTTCGGCAAGAATCACTCCTTGGCGTTTTAAATGCTAAAAGGTTTTAGCACCTTGTCAATATGTATTCATAGCATAGCCCCATTAGGTAAATCTATCTCCATAGATCATCATGCCTAATATTAAGGCTATTTAGCCTAAGCACTTCATCGAAAAACTATTTTCAAATGAAGTCCTAATTCGTGTCAAGAAATTTATTTCCAATTAACAATGTGTTAAGTACACAAGGTTTTTAGAAATATTATTATGCTCCCACTTACTTTCTTGAATCACAAGCATCTTCGATACCCATTTGATGAAGTCAAAAAACCCTTTTGACCATTCCATCAAAAACGAAGATTCCAACTCCACTTTGCTCTCTTCTGTCCATCGCTGGAACTCTGAAGTTTGCATACTTACTAGCATCCTCTGGATCGACAAATTACTTTGGACTGTATCACATACAAGTCCTAGGTTTCATTCCCATCAGATGGAAATCCTTTTGTCATCCATGTTTCATATCTCATGATTGAAATATGTATTAATTGCTAGTTCAACCCGAACCGACTTCAAGCATCGCTACGGTGAGACAATCTCATCGTAGTCAACTCTTTGAACTTGTTTTTGCAACAAGTCGAGCTTTATGGATAAAACATTTTTATCCATATCAGTTTTTAGTTCCATAAATATCCGTTAGACTCTAAGCCTTCCGAAAGGTGTATCAAGATTTTAATCTTGAAACATTGATATGGAAACTATCTCCGATTGTATTGGCATTTAGCCAATTCCGGAGTCAGGGCCCATCATCGCTTCCTTATGTATCGTAGGTATACTGTTGTCCAACAACAATATCTCGTTTGCGCACCTGAGAGGTTTGCACGAGCCTTGCCTACGTGGTTCAGCTGCAAGTTCGACTGAAGTCCATACATTTTATTGTAGAGACTTCCGTATCAGTCGCAGTAGGAAACTCCGGAATCACTTCCAAGGTTTCTTTCCTTTGATCTGATGACGAAGATACTGGTTATCTCGTCGAGTTGCACTGTCCTCCCACTCGCCTTTTGTTAGAACTATTCTCTTTAAAAGCATACCGTTTTGCGGCAAAATCCTTTGCCTCGGTATAGTGGTGGGGAATACCCAATGACTTGGGATAACCTTACAAAGTAGCACTTGCCTGATTTGAAATAGGTTTGTAACCTTTTACACAAGCCCCATATTCCAAATGTTAAGAAAAGATATAACATGGTTGGGCGTACCATACCATGGCATCATTTCAACAGACCCGATGCAGCTCTTTTCAGTGTAAAAGCCGCAGTCTCTAAAGCATCACTCTTTTAAAAGGGGTAATGGCAAATTTATTTATGTCATCTTTGATCTTACCATGTCATGAATGGTTCGATTACATCTACACAGACTCTCCACTTGCAGTGGTGTTCCGGGAGGTGCAAGTTATGAAACCCCTTTCACAACTCATCAGACATTCGCTAAACTTGTAACTCAAATATTCCTTTCTGCAATCGAATTGTAGAAACATAATTTTCTTGTTACAATAACTTCTACTTCATTTTTGAAAACCTTATGAATGAATTCAAAAGATCCAGACTTACGTCTCAACAAGTAAATATCCATATATCTACTTGAGTCATTTCTGAAGATAGATAACTCCACTACTTGCAACAACATTTATTGGACTACACACATCATAATGTATGATCACCAATATGTTCTTTGCTCGTTCTTTATGGTCTGTGAACGGTATTTCAGTCACTTCACTTTTCAGAGGAAAGTTGCAAGTGTCAGATGATTCAAAATCAAACGACTTCAAAATCCATCACAATGGAATTTTCCATGCGGGTTTCTCCAATGTGACCAAATGCAGTGCCACACTTGTGTGGTATTCTTTTAGTCTTGCGACATTTAGCGTCAGTGTTATGGATGTATCATATTTCCATCAATATTCATAACATACATCCCATCTTGTATGGAAGCATGGCCCTTCATGTTATTCATAACACCGAACATCAAAAGTTCTCTTATGAATAACCTTCTTGCAAAATACCTTATGCAAAGGGCTAGAGTGTGTAAAACTCTAAAATGATTTATGAAAGTAAATACAGAGGTAATGTATTATTATCAATATTCATAACATACTTCTCATTCATAATGAAAGTATGGCCCTTTTGTTATTCATAACTCCGAACATTAAAAGTTCTCTTATGAACAACCTTCTTGCAAGATACTTTATGCAATGGGCTAGAGTGTGTAAAACTCTAAAATGATTTATGAAAGTAAATACATCGGGAATACACCTATGGAAGGCATAGTAACATTTACTATGTTCCCTGCGTGTATCTAAACCTCATTCCTGGCTAGTCTTTCAGGCCATAGTAGTTCTTACATCAAGTTGCAACAGAATGCAATCGAGCGGGTATCTTTGTGATTAACTCACAATACCCAAGAATTAGTGATTAACATGTTTAACCATAATTCCCAAGAACTATATCTTTGACCAGCCTTCTATACATCAAAAACCTGTATGACATTCATACATGAGCTGGATATTCCAGTCTCCTTTCCTTTTGCCTTTATACTTCTAACAGTTTAACTTTCAGTATTTCTTCTATCTCAGAAGAAGCATCCAACTTAAGAGTGGCGTTAGCCCCGGATTTCCTAGGCGTGAAAGTCTCACTAACACCCTTCGGACATTTCCTTTAAGTTGTTTGTTTTATTCACCTTCATCATATGACAGGCGTTCTACTGGATCCCTCTGTTATTAGTCAAATGCATAGTAAACACCTTTTACTAACAGTTTGCAAACCAAACCTTGCTTTGGATATCCCATATCTTTTAGCCTTTGTTTGTGTCTGAAAAATGATTTTCAGTTCCATGAATATCACATAGCTATCCCAAACTTTTGAAGTCCGGGTTTCATGGAAGCAAACATATTGCACTTGACCGTAACAGAATTTTAGCTTTTGGATCAAAGGACGAGAGTCTCATTATCCATAGCATTAGCGGGAGAATATTAAAAGCATGCGATAGGACAAAGTCCTTCTCGGCACTCTTGAGGACAATCCTCACATTACGTTTACCAACCGTAAAGATTTAACCAGATATTTAACAGCTATTCAATTTTAATAGGGAAGGTGGAAACGCGAGCCATTATTCTACTTATTATGCAAATCACACTTAGACAGTGTTCAAGATTAATTGCACTGAGAATTAAACAAGGTAATTCTACAGTGCGCTCCCACTCAAATCAATATCTCTCATAATTGATTGTGAGTGATTCAAGATCCAAATTTCAATTCAACGCCAAGGATGCATCCATCTCAAGTGACGAGATTTTCATTTGGTAGGCCAACTTGCCAATCACATCTCTATGTGATTCTTGTTCATCTTTCGATGCGTGTGTTCCGAGCTCATGACTTTCATGCCTGAACGTCAAGACAACCAAGTGATCTTGCTGCGAGGTCTCAACTCACCCGCCTCACACATGTCTAATCGTTCGTACCCATGCATCCATGTGATACCCCGAAAAGAAAAGTGCCGTGACGGTGCTACACTTGGGAGAACACTAACTACTTGATATTTTTGTGAGAGATCACCCTAATAAAAGCGACTACCGCGCAATCAAAAGGGTGCATCATAAGGGATAAACATCTCAGGCAATTCATAATAGCATGATATGGTATAGCCCTTTCTGACGGAGAAGTCTTGTATTTCTTCGTCTCCGGCATTCGCGTCGGTGTTCACCTTTGCGAATATTGCCACCACCTTGTCGATGCACCAGATAATATTGCTATCTCTATCGCTAATAAAATAAGTGCATTACTGAAGGTTGACACGCAGGTCATTAAAGTGACAATCATATGGCTCCAGCCATCATGCCGAATCATGAGACGCAGGTCATGTTAATCAATTTACATTATATAGTCATCTCATACATAATCAAATTATAATGAGCACTGCTATACCACATCACATGCACATGCAAACCATCCTGCAAAACCAAGTTAGACGCCTCTAATCGGTTCATGCAAAATTTTATTTTTCGTGGCTTCTAAGGTTTCGAAACAAACCGAAGCTACCAACGTCCATCATCAAGCATGATAATCCAAGTCGCTTGATTAACATTGCGGGGTGTATGAAACACGAGATAATAAAATCTCGAGCCCCATACTAAACTTCGTCATACGCGTGACCCCCGTGCAGATCATATCTGCATTGCCCTTTCGTCTGCGAAATTTCATCTTTCTTTTTAACTACGGTGGAATTCAATGAACTGTTAGCACTTCGTTGATCAATCAGGATCGCGGATTGCCAGAACATTGAAACTCCACCATACTGTTATCAAGATCAGAAATATGCAAATTCCAGGGAAGCAACAAAAACATCGGGTAACAGATTTCATCTGCTACCCGCACAAATAATTTTCAGTAATAGAACTCATCTACTACCTAATTATATTGTGCAACACCCATACATCTCTATGTATTCTAGATCGCAACCTGCATCTACGCATAGCACGGCTCTTGATGCCACTGTAGGGTAACGCAGCAGAAAACAAAAAATTTCCGACCTACGTACCAGCCCAGGACCACTATGGAGACTGCATACAAGGTTTGATCATTTCGTTACCGACTCGTAGCGCAGCGGAAGTAGAGTCGATGACGATCGGCGGTGCAGATCCCCGCAGCTAGGATTTTACAACCTCCCAACCGCGAGGATGTATACCCTCATCTGCCCCGCGGACAGCCCTCCGGGAGGCGGTCGCACAGTCCCCGGACGGTGTCGCGGACAGCCCTTCGGGGGGACCTCCGAAACTTGGACTGTCACTCGGACAGCCCTTCGGGAGGACCTCCAAAACTCGGATGGTCACACGGACAGCCCTTCGGGAGGCACTCCCGAACTAAGACCGAAACTACGATCTCTCTACAGAGTTGCACACATACGGTGTCATCTATCCAGCAGGGCTTCGCCGTCCAGAACTAGTTCCTGCCGGAACCCAGACAGCCTTTCGGCTCTACGAAACTATTTTGCTGGGAGGGAGAGAAGAATGCCAGATCATGCATGGCTTTGTGTATGAGAGCAAGATTATGTGTGGAGGCAGCCCCTCCACCTCTATTTATAGGAAATCCCAAGGGGTAGGGTGGTTTTACACTAAAACCCAAAATGCACATGAATGAAGTCCTTCCTCAAGGGCATAAGGGTGAAACCAAGCAACAAGTGGGGCTCCATGAGGGAGACCACCATGTGGCCGGCCACACCCCCATGAGGGGCCCAAAAAATGTCTCCTATCCATCCATGTCATCCCCAAGATCTTTTGAGTAAAGCCCCAAAAGGTGGCTTTCCAAAAAATATCCCAAAAAGCACTTTCACTATTCACGACGACATTTTTCAGCGTCTGATCGAACTGAAAATATTCATGTGGGCTTAGAACAATTCTAGTACCCACCAAAATAATTTTCAACGCGAGACGGAACAATTCCGGTTTAGTGATTTCATCTGCGAAAAGCATCTGAAGCGGTTTCGGCAGCTCCGGAACATTTCTGGTTTTCATCCCGGAAAATTCCAGAAAGTTTCCAGAATGATTCTGGCACCCTCCAAGAATTATCAGGCATGTGCCAAAACCAATTTGACTTTATGGTATCCTCTGAAACAACTTTTCAGTTTCACCGGAACTATTCCGATATCCTCTCCGGAACGTTTCCGTTTCGTCCGAAACTTTTTCGGTGAATTTCTCTCAGACTCCCCGTCTAGTATTCAGCAGATAGATGACCCTTAAGCGTGTGACCCTATAGGTTCGGTGAAGTATAGACATGACCCGGAACACTTTCCGATCAATGATCAACATCGGAGCCGTGGACACCCATATTGACCCCTATACCCACACGAATGAATATTCGAGTGAACCTCCAGTTGCCGTGTGCTATTCCTGTTGCTTCGCGATATGTTACAAATACCTGAGGTGAGAAAACATTGGCATCCTCGTGGATCAACACTTGTCCACAATGCCAGTTACCTCGTTACCGGTTTTGTTCTCTTTTCTCGTTTCTGTGTTCCGGCATCCCTGTGATCAAATCACACTTGTGTCTGGCCAGACGATGATGGATACCGTAACACCGAGAGGGGCCAGAGATATCTCTCCATCGTCGGAGGAGCAAATCCCAATCTTGAGCTATCAAGTTACTTAACATACTTTTCCATGAACCCGTAAGCCGCCGTAATAGCCACCCATTTACGGATGACGTTTAACAAACCCCAAAGTTCATGAAGCAAGCATGAAGAAACTCGACACTCTCATGGTCTAAGGAATTATGCAAACATTAACTTCTCTGTGTTATTAACCATTAACTTATGACGAATGAATCTCATAGCATAACATCAATCGGGTCGATTCAACACAAGTGTTCTACTAACAATTGTGCCCTCAAAATTGCCGGCATAGTAATGCCCATGATCAGGAAAACAGGATCATCATGCAATACTTGAGCCGGTCATAGAGGCTTGACTAGGAATACTTTTTACCGTTTATTATCCCACACGTGCACATGAGTTTCCCTCCAAGCCTCGTTTTATTTGCAGACTCGAGAATCATTGCAGTTATAGCATGGAACATAAACATAATTATGAACAGGGAGATAATCAATAACATTTATTATTGCCTCTAGGGCATATCTCCTACACACTTTACCCACACCATGGAGCTCCTGGCCTCGTACTTTAGTACATGTTCCCATTTGGGTGGACCAGTGCTGCTCCAACAAAACCGATCTATTGCCTGGCACTCTTACGGTCCCACCGACAATCATACCCTCCCAGGGTCATGTCCTGGGTGGCCCCTGTGTCACCCCGTGACACCTGCCACCGTCGTGGCCAACTAAACTGTCCCAAACGGGGACGCCAGCAAAACAACTCAACTGGGCTCACAGGATTATCGTCGCCTAGCGGGCCAGGGTAGCACGCACGCATAATTAATCCTCCCTAGTTTGGTGGTACCGACAAGAGGCAAGACAATAGACCAAGTCAGGGCCGTCCCATACCGGCAAATGTGGTTGCACTTGATGGGCTCGATTCAGTGACACTATGACTCAATCCAGTCGACGGAGGAGGTTGTTGTCATTTAGTCACATTCTTTATTATTGCAATAACAGTAACAAAGCATGATGTAACAATTATGAAAACATAACAACCTATCTCCATACAATATCACAGCGAGTCATCAGTGAAACAATATTTAAATGGCAAGTTATCACTTTACCAGTTCTAGCTGTAAGTGACGACCATCTGAACCCTTGTATGAAAACGGCAAATAAACCAGTAGCCACCAGAACGGTCTTTACAACTCAGATCTGGGACGTGACTGGAATAACTCAACCCCGGCTCAAGACGGCTGAAAAGCAGCTCAGAGCATGAGACGGTGTTGATAAGAAGAGTGTAGTGGTTCCCTAAGACGGCCGAAGAACAGCTCACAGCATAGGGTAACCGCTACAGAAAGAAATTCAACAGCTGCCCGCGACGGCCGAAAAGCAGCTCAGAACACGAGCCAGTTGTTGAAAAGAGAACATAAAGTCGGCATCCACCCCGGACGGCCGAAAGCAGCTCAGAACACAGGCGTGGTGCCGTCATCAAAGAAAGGCAAGCAAGGGTTCATCAGCGTCACATACAGCTCACCACTACGCATACGAGCATAAGCATGCTAATTTAAAAACACAAGAATAACAGAGAGCAATGCTTTAGGGCATATATCAGATGGTCGGCTTGCCTGGGGGTGAAGGAATACTCCGGGAGAAGTGCGATCACCTCGCGGAAGAATTCGCCGGAAAGGGTTCCCTCTCGGAGAGGCTGAATGGAGGGCAGGGGCAAAATGGTCATTTACAGAAGGTGTCAACATGGTGAAAGTGATGTCATCGGAACGGGCTCGACGAATTGAAGAAGTGGGCTTTGGAATCACCTGATTCGGAGTTACGGTTGAGGAGAAACGGTTGTTCGTTCGTTAAGCGGTAAAACAAACAGAAACTGTTCGTTTTGGGCCTTAACGGGTGAACGTCCGCAACTTAGCGGTTTCGGCCGGTGGCTGAGATTAGATGGCGCACTTCAGGAAATACGTCTTCGTGAACAGAAAGCGCACTTCTGCCTAAAGTAATGACAGAGTACGTTTTCCTGTAAGGAAAGCGTATTTCCAGAATTACGTGTCCACTTAAGCACCTGGGCCCGGCCTCTGGGTCATTGACAAGCGGGGCCCGCCGGCTCTCTCTCTCCTCCTCACCCCTTCTTCCTCCTCCCCTGTGTTGGGGAACGTTGCATGGAAAACAAAAAAAAATCTACGCACACGCAAGATCTATCCATGGAGATGCATAGCTACGAGAGGGGGAGTGTGTCTACGTACCCTCATTGACCGTAAGCGGAAGCGTTAGAACAATGTGGTTGATGTCGTCGAACAACTTCACGATCCAACCGACCGAGTATCGAACGTACGGCACCTCCGCGTTCAGCACACGTTCAGCTCGGTGACGTCCTCGACTTCTTGATCCAGCAAGACGGCGAGGTAATGGATGAGTTCCGGCAGCACGACAGCGTGGTGATGGTGATGGTAATGCTATCTCCGCAGGGCTTCGCCCAAGCACTACGAAAATATGACCGAGGGACGGAACTGTGGAGGGGGGCGCCGCACATGGCTAAGACAATGTTGTATCTCCTTTGGGGCGCCCCCTCTCCTCTATTTATATATGTGTAGGGGCTTGGAGTAGAAGGAATAGTGCCATGTGAACAGTAACCGTGAATAGTACACACGTGGACTTGGACTCCAAAGTCCAATCCTATTCCTACTAGGACTCTCCCTTTTTTCCTTCCCTAGCTGCGTGGGCTTTTGAGGACTTGGTGCGCCTGGCCCAATAAGGCCAGGGCGCCTCCCCTTAGCCCATGCCAGCCCTTGGGACGTGGTGGACCCACTTGTGGACTTCCGGACCCCTCCGGAATCCTCCGGAACCTTCTGGAAGCTTCCCGGTACAATACCGAAAAAACTGCACTTTTTTTCCGGAACCCAAAATATGACTTCCCATATATAAATATTTATCTCTCGACCATTTCCGAGACTCCTCGTGACGTCCGGGATCTCATCCGGGACTCCGAACAACATTCGGTTACCAATTCACATAACTCATATAACACGATATCGTCAACGAACGTTAAGTTTGCGGACCCTACGGGTTCGGGAATGATGTAGACATGACCGAGACGCCTCTCCGGTCAATAACCAATAGCGGAACCTGGATGCCCATATTGGTTCCTACATATTCCACGAAGATCTTATCGATCGAACCGCAATGACAACATACGTAATTCCCTTTGTCCGTCGGTATGTTACTTGCCCGAGATTCGATCGTCGGTATCTCCATACCTAGTTCAATCTCGTTACCGGCAAGTCTCTTTACTCGTTCCATAATACATCATCCCGTAACTAACTCCTTAGTCACTTTGCTTGCAAGCTTCTTATGATGTGCATTACCGAGAGGGCCCAGAGATACCTCTCCGAAACTCGGAGTGACAAATCCCAGTCTCGATCCATGCCAACTCAACGGACACCTTCGGAGATACCTATAGAGCATCTTTATGATCACCCAGTTACGTTGTGACGTTTGATAGCACACAAGGTATTCCTCCGGTATCTGGGAGTTGCATGATCTCATGGTCTGAGGAACATGTATTTGACATTCAAGAAAGCAGTAGCAATAAACAGAACGATCATATGCTAAGCTAACGGATGGGTCTTGTCCGTCACATCATTCTCCTAATGATGTGATCCCGTTATCAAATGACAACTCATGTCTATGGTTAGGAAACCTTAACCATCTTTGATCAACGAGCTAGTCTAGTAGAGGCTCACTACGGACACGGTATTTGTTTATGTATTCACACATGTATTTAAGTTTCCGGTCAATACAATTCTAGCATGAATAATAAACATTTATCATGAACAAAGAAATATAAAATAATAACAACTTTATTATTACCTCTAGGGCATATTTCCATCAGTCTCCCACTTGCACTAGAGTCAATAATCTAGATTACATAGTAATGAATCTAACACCCATGGAGTCTTGGTGCTGATCATGTTTTGCTCGTGGAAGAGGCTTAGTCAACGGGTCTGCCACATTCAGATCCGAGTGTACTTTGCAAATTTCTATGTCTCCATCCTTGACATATTCACAAATGGAGTTGAAGCGTCTCTTGATGTGTTTGGTCTTCTTGTGAAACCTGGGCTCCTTGGCTATGGCAATTGCTCCAGTGTTGTCACAAAAGATTGTCATTGGACCCGATGCACTAGGTATTACACCTAGATCGGATATGAACTCCTTCATCCAGACTCCTTCATGTGCTGCTTCCGAAGCAGCTATGTATTTTGCTTCACACGTAGATCCCGTTACGACGCTCTGTTTGGAACTGCACCAACTGACAGCTCCACCATTTAATATAAATACGTATCCGGTTTGTGACTTAGAGTCATCTGGATCAGTGTCGAAGCTTGCATCGATGTAACCCTTTACGATGAGCTCTTCGTCACCTCCATAAACGAGAAACATGTCCTTGGTCCTTTTCAGGTACTTCAGGATATTCTTGACCGCTGTCCAATGATCCACTCCTGGATTACTCTGGTACCTCCCTGCCAAACTTATGGCAAGGCACACATCAGGTCTGGTACACAGCATGGCATACATAATAGAACCTATGGCTGAGGCATAGGGAATGACTTTCATTTTCTCTATATCTTCTGCCGTGGTCGGGCATTGAGTCTGACTCAACTTCACACCTTGCAAGACAGGCAAGAACCCTTTCTTTGACTGATCCATTTTGAACTTCTTCAAAACTTTGTCAAGATATGTGCTTTGTGAAAATCCTATCAAGCGTCTTGATCTATCCCTATAGATCTTGATGCCCAATATATAAGCAGCTTCACCGAGGTCTTTCATTGAAAAATTCTTATTCAAGTATCCCTTTATGCCATCCAGAAATTCTATATCATTTCCAATCAACAATATGTCATCCACATATAATATTAGAAATGCTACAGAGCTCCCACTCACTTTCTTGTAAATACAGGCTTCACCGTAAGTCTGTACAAAACCATATGCTTTGATCACCTCATCAAAGTGTATATTCCAACTCCGAGATGCTTGCACCAGTCCATAGATGGATCGCTGGAGCTTGCACACTTTGTTAGCACCCTTAGGATCGACAAAACCTTCTGGTTGCATCATATACAACTCTTCTTTGAGAAAACCATTAAGGAATGCAGTTTTGACATCCATTTGCCAGATTTCATAATCATAAAATGCGGCAATTGCTAACATGATTCGGACAGACTTAAGCATCGCTACGGGTGAGAAAGTCTCATCGTAGTCAACCCCTTGAACTTGTCGAAAACCTTTCGCGACAAGTCGAGCTTTGTAGACAGTGATATTACCATCAGCATCCGTCTTCCTCTTAAAAATCCATTTATTCTCAATGGCTTACCGATCATCGGGCAAGTCCACCAAAGTCCACACTTTGTTCTCATACATGGATCCTATCTCAGATTTCATGGCCTCAAGCCATTTGTCGGAATCCGGGCTTATCATAGCTTCTTCATAGTTCGTAGGTTCGCTGTTGTCTAACAACATAACTTCCAGAACAGGATTACCGTACCACTCTGGTGCGGAACGTACTCTGGTCGACCTACGAAGTTTAGTAGTAACTTGATCTGAAGTTTCATGATCTTTATCATTATCTTCCTCTCTTATTGGTGTAGGCATCACGGGAATGGTTTTCTCTGATGAGCTACTTTCCAATTCGAGAGAAGGTACAATTACCTCATCAAGTTCTACTTTCCTCCCACTCACTTCTTTCGAGAGAAACTCCTTCTCTAGAAAGGACCCATTCTTGGCAACAAAGACCTTGCCTTCGGATCTGTGGTAGAAGGTGTACCCAATTGTTTCTTTAGGGTATCCTATGAAGACGCACTTCTCCGCTTTGGGTTCGAGCTTATCAGGTTGAAACTTTTTCACATAAGCATCGCATCCCCAAACTTTAAGAAACGACAGCTTAGGTTTCTTGCCAAACCATAGTTCATACGGTGTCGTTTCAGGCCTGGGTCCAGCTTTGGGTTTCTTCGTGGGAGCGGCAACTTGCTTGCCGTTCTTCTTGAAATTCCCCGTCTTTCCCTTGCCCTTTTTCTTGAAACTAGTGGTCTTGTTAACCATCAACACTTGATGCTCCTTCTTGATTTCTACCTCCGCTGATTTCAGCATCGCGAAGAGCTCGGGAATTGTCTTCTCCATCCCTTGCATATTATAGTTCATCACGAAGCCTTTATAGCTTGGTGGCAGTGACTGAAGAACTCTGTCAATAACACTCTCAACCGGAAGATCAATTCCCAGCTGAGTCAAGTGGTTGTGGTACCCAGACATTATGAGTATGTGTTCACTGACAGAACTGTTCTCCTCCATCTTACAGCAGAAGAACTTGTTTGAGACTTCATATCTCTCAACTCGGGCAATAGCTTGAAATATCAATTTCAGATCTTGGAACATCTCATATGCTCCGTGGCGTTCAAAACGCTTTTGCAGTCCCGGTTCTAAGCCGTAGAGCATGGCACACTGAACTATCGAGTAGTCATCAGATCGAGCCTGCCAGCCGTTCACAACGTCTGCAGCAGCTCCTGCAGCAGGTCCATCACCTAGCGGTGCATCAAGGACATAATTCTTCTATGCAGCAATGAGGATAATCCTCAAGTTACGGACCCAGTCCGTGTAGTTGCTACCATCATCTTTCAACTTAGTTTTCTCTAGGAACGCATTAAAATTCAACGGAACAGTAGCACGGGCCATTTATCTACAACATAGATATGCAAAAACTATCAAGACTAAGTTCATGATAAATTAAGTTCAATTAATCAAATTACTAATGAACTCCAACTTAAATTAACATCCCTCAAGTTAACTAAGTGATACATGATCCAAATCAACTAGCACATGTCCGATCATCACGTGAGATGGGATAGTCATCAATGGTGAACATCTCCATGTTGATCATATCTACTATATGACTCATGTTCAACCTTTCGGTCTCTAGTGTTCCGAGACCATGTCTGTACATGCTAGGCTCGTCAAGTTTAACCCAAGTATTCTGCTTGTGTAAAACTGGCTTACACCCGTTGTATGTGAACGTAGAATCTATCACACCCGATCATCACAAGGTGCTTCGAAACGACGAACTTTAGCAACGGTGCATACTCGGGGAGAACACTTTTATCTTGAAATTTAGTGAAGGGATCATCTTATAATGCTACCGTCGTTCTAAGCAAAATAAGATGCATAAAGGATAAACATCACATGCAATCAAAATATGTGACATGATATGGCCATCATCTTGTGCTTTTGATCTCCATCTCCAAAGCATCGTCATGATCTCCATCGTCACCGGCTCGACACCTTGATCTCCATCGTTGCGTCGTGGTCGTCTCGCCAACTATTGCTTCTACAACTATTGCTAACGCATAGCGATAAAGTAAAGCAATTACATGGCGCTTGCATTTCATACAATAAAGAGACAACCATAAGGCTCCTGCCGGTTGCCGATAAATTACAAAATATGATCATCTCATACAATAACGTATATCACATCATGTCTTGACCATATCACATCACAGCATACCCTGCAAAAATAAGTTAGACGTCCTCTACTTTGTTGTTGCAAGTTTTACGTGGCTGCTACGGGCTTCTAGCAAGAACCGTTCTTACCTACGGCACAAAACCACAACGGTGATTTATCAAGTTTGCTGTTTTAACCTTCAACAAGGACCGGCCGCAGTCAAATTCGATTCAACTAAAGTAGGAGAAACAGACACCCGCCAGCCAACTTTATGCAAAACAAGTTGCATGTCTGTCGGTGGAACCGGTCTCATGTACGTGGACATGTAAGGTTGGTCCGGGCCGCTTCATCTTACAATACCGCCGAATCAAAATAAGACGTTGGTGGTAAGCAGTATGACGATCACCGCCCACAACTCTTTGTGTTCTACTCGTGCATATCATCTACGCATAGACCTGGCTCTGATACCACTATTGGGGAACGTTGCATGGAAAACAAAAAAAATTCTACGCACACGCAAGATCTATCCATGGAGATGCATAGCTACGAGAGGGGGAGTGTATCTACGTACCCTCGTAGACCGTAAGCGGAAGCGTTAGAACAATGCGGTTGATGTCGTCGAACAACTTCACGATCCAACCGACCGAGTACCGAACGTACGGCACCTCCGCGTTCAGCACACGTTCAGCTCGGTGACGTCATCGACTTCTTGATCCAGCAAGACGGTGAGGTAGTGGATGAGTTCCGGCAGCACAACGGCGTGGTGACGGTGATGGTAATGCTATCTCCGCAGGGCTTCGCCCAAGCACTACGAAAATATGACCGAGAGACGGAACTGTGGAGGGGGGCGCCGCAAACGGCTAAGACATTGTTGTATCTCCTTTGGGGCGCCCCCTCTCCTCTATTTATATATGTGTAGGGGCTTGGAGTAGAAGGAATAGTGCCACGTGAATAGTACACACGTGGACTTGGACTCCAAAGTCCAATCCTATTCCTACTAAGACTCTCCCTTTTTTCCTTCCCTAGCTGCGTGGGCTTTTAAGGACTTGGTGCGCCTAGCCCAATCAGGGCCGGTCCTGAGATTTCGGGGGCCCGGGGCGAACTAAAAATTGGGGGCCCTTAGTATACAAGTCATAGTAATATACGTATATATCCCCTAAAAAAATACGTATATTTAATAACATATATATATATATATATATATATTATCAGTAACACTTCAATTCATCCAAAAGCAGTATGCGTATCAAATAATTTATACATATTACCTTAAAATTTTCTTCTAACATTCCTCGATGCAAAGTCACTTATGATGGGATCGATGTCAATCTCATCCAATAATTTCTTCTCGATGCATAATGTAGCCAAACCATTTAATCTCTCTTGAGTCATTGTAGACCTCAAATAATTCTTCAATAATTTCAACTTTGAAAAGCTTCTTTCGGCCGATGCGACCGTCACAGGCACAGTAAATAAGATGCGATAGGCAATGGAGATATTCGGATAACAATCAACTTCTCTGACATGCCCGAAAATCTCCATAGCAGACATTACGCCATCCGGCAAAGTGAATCTCATAATCTTCAATTCAGAAATAAGATCGTATACCTCAACATCAGATGAACCATTAAGAGAGAAAGTTTCTGCAAATTTTGTGCAACATTCGTCAAGTTCATTGTCACTTAATGACTTGAGGGTGCCCGAGCTCAATAAAAATCCGAATATATCTTTAAACACCATGAGTTCTTTAAATCTATCATTCAAAGAAGTGGTCGCCATATCAACCAAAACATTAAAATATTTAACTCGGAAAGCCTTCTCAGCTTCTAGAATTTCTTCTTGACAATTACTTTCGTCAAACTGTTTCTTTCTCGTAGCACGACGTTTCACTCGAAACAATGGCTCTATTCCCATTTCAGTTGCAATACCTTTAGCGATGCTCAAACTTGAAGAAAACCCCTCATCTCTGTACTTCTCAAAATATTCTGTTATACCTTTTATTTGCTTCAAAGCGGAGTCAATGCACATGGTTGACGATTGCAACATCTTGCTGACTTTATTTACAGCAAATAGAATATCATGCCAGATAATCATACCAACTAGAAACTCAAAGCGACCAAGTGCATCAAATAAATTTTTTGCATCACTTTTATCTTTAGGATCAGTGTCAGAACCATGACGTAACTCAGACAAAGCTGACCTTAACTCAGTGGCTTGATATCTTATTGCTGTAACACTTTTGATTCTACTCTCCCAACGAGTATTGGACAATGATTTGACGGTCAAACTAGGAACATGTTTAAGCAAAACATTCCACCTTTTTGTAGAGCCAGCAAATAATACATATATGCGTTGAACAATTCCAAAAAATGAAACAGCTTTCTCACATGATTTTGCCATATCACAAAGAGTGAGATTGAGACTATGACAAGCACATGGCATATATAATGCTCTAGGATTCATATCAAGTAACCTAGATTGTACCCCTCGGTATTTTCCTTTCATATTAGAACCATTGTCATATCCTTGACCCCTTATATCTTTAATATTTAGGCCAAAAGACTCAATAGATTCAAGCAGTACTTTAAAAATCCCTAAGCCAGAAGTGTCATCCACTTTCAAGAACCCCAGAAAGTACTCCTCAATTTTTATTTTGCCATCCGACAGATTAACACATCGAACTAAAAAAGTCATTTGTTCTTGATGACTAACAGAAAAGTACTTGGCCTCTTTAACAACCTTTATGATAGAACATGTGATGTCAGAAGCCAAAAGAGATATCAACTCATTCTGTATTTTATGACTGAGATAATGATAATGGATTTCTTTGTTCTCAATACGTCTAAGGTGATCTTGCATTACCATGTCAAATTCTGCAATCATCTCAATGCAAGCTAAGAAATTGCCATTATCATCCTTGTAAAGCTGCTCACTATTTCCGCGAAAAGCCAAGCTGCGTTTACCAAGATATTTCACAACGGCTATTATTCTTAATAGAACTTGCCTGACACGTTCTTTCTCTATTGTTATTTGATGTTGCAATTCCTTGTCAATAGTTTCCTCTTTCCGCAGTCTAATCCTCAATTCATTGCACTTATTCATGTTATTAATATGCTCGATGCTATTTTCATGTTCTTTAAGCTTCTCACTAATATGCCTCCAATGTCCTAATCCATCATGTGCTAAGGAACTCTGACTCCTGTTGGTGCTAGACTTGAAGATCTTACAATAGAAGCAAAAAAACTTTATTGACATCTTTTGAATAAACAAGCCATTTTCTATCATGTTCCTCTCCATTGCTTAATTTTCTATGATAATGAGCATACGAAAAATGTCTTCCTGCATCATCTACCTTGTATTCCATTTTTTCCTCTCTCATAGGCCCTTTCTCAACTAAGACATCTCTTGCTTTATTATCAAGATTATATCAATTTCTTGGATCATAAATATAGGCAGTATAAACTGGTTGTTCATCAACACTAGCAGATTGGGCATGTGCATCCGACGAATCACCTACATTCTCAGAGCCACTTACATTGTTATCGCCGGTGTTGGTGTTGATATTTTCTTCTTGCTCATCAGTGTCCGAATTCTCATTAGTCTGTTGCTCTTCCACTATGGCAACAATCGCCAATGCATCATCTGGGTTTGTCGAAGCAGTGGAAGCACCAATATTAGTCGGCTTGAGAAATTTGTGAATACCTCCGCGTTGCATGTGTATAAATTTCTCCACTTCCTTCTTCTTTTTCCTTTTGTAGCTACCCGATGGATAGTTCCTCTTACTGGAGGACGTCATAATAACACACACACAATGCTAAAAACAAAACAATTTGTTCTATCAATTGTTGAACAATGCCCGCTATGCATCAAAGGAATTTTTTTTCTATCAATATTATATACCTCAATACCTGATGGAGTGATGGTCAAACTTCAGTGCATGTGCGTATACAATACACAGCGCTCAGCGCATAGATTCTGCAGAGGATTGAGAAGAGAACAATTGAGCAAATGCCAAAGGGGGCCCCAGAATTGAAATCAGTGGCGAACATATACAGACTAGGAAGGAAATTACCAGGGGGCGGCGAGGCGGGAGTGCGTGCGTACGTGTACGGCGGCCGGGCGGCGTCGGCGGCCAGCAGCTTGGGCTGGGACCTGGAGTTGTGTGACTCTACGTGATGGAAGAGTCGAACAGAACAGGAAGGGAATCGTCCAGGCCGCTGATTGATCGCTATTATTTTTAAGTGAAAGGAAATACCGCTGATGCCTGATCGCTCGTTCGCTCGCTACCGCTGATCGCTCAAACACTCGATCGCTGGGATTCAGAGATCGGGCTGCTGCTCCCTGGCACGCGTCTGCCTAATATGGGCCACAGGCCTATAGCCTACGTACATACCTCGGGGGGGGGCTGGATTTCGGGGGCCCGGGGCGGCCGCCCCCCTGCCCCCCCCCACCCCCAGGGCCGGCCCTGGGCCCAATAAGGCCAGGGCACCTCCCCTTAGCCCATGCCAGCCCTTGGGACGTGGTGGACCCACTTGTGGACTTCCGGACCCCTCCGGAATCCTCCGGAACCTTCTGGAAGCTTCCCGGTACAATACCGAAAAAAACTGCACTTTTTTTTCCGGAACCCAAAATATGACTTCCCATATATAAATCTTTATCTCTCGACCATTCCGAGACTCCTCGTGACGTCCGGGATCTCATCCGGGACTCCGAATAACATTCGGTTACCAATTCACATAACTCATATAACACTATATCGTCAACGAACATTAAGTGTGCGGACCCTACGGGTTCGGGAATGATGTAGACATGACCGAGACGCCTCTCCGGTCAATAACCAATAGCGGAACCTGGATGCCCATATTGGTTCCTCCATATTCTACGAAGATCTTATCGATCGAACCGCAATGACAACATACGTAATTCCCTTTGTCCGTCGGTATGTTACATGCCCGAGATTCGATCATCGGTATCTCCATACCTAGTTCAATCTCGTTACCGGCAAGTCTCTTTACTCGTTCCGTAATACATCATCCCGTAACTAACTCCTTAGTCACTTTGCTTGCAAGCTTCTTATGATGTGCATTACCGAGAGGGCCCAGAGATACCTCTCCGAAACTCGGAGTGACAAATCCCAGTCTCGATCCATGCCAACTCAACGGACACCTTCGGAGATACCTGTAGAGCATCTTTATGATCACCCAGTTACGTTCTGACGTTTGATAGCACACAAGGTATTCCTCCGGTATCCGGGAGTTGCATGATCTCATGGTCTGAGGAACATGTATTTGACATTCAAGAAAGCAGTAGCAATAAACAGAACGATCATATGCTAAGCTAACGGATGGGTCTTATCCATCACATCATTCTCCTAATGATGTGATCCCGTTATCAAATGACAACTCATGTCTATGTTAGGAAACCTTAACCATCTTTGATCAACGAGCTAGTCTAGTAGAGGCTCACTAGGGACACGGTATTTGTTTATGTATTCACACATGTATTTAAGTTTCCGGTCAATACAATTCTAGCATGAATAATAAACCTTTATCATGAACAAGGACATATCAAATAATAACAACTTTATTATTGCCTCTAGGGCATATTTCCATCACCCTGCTTCTCTCCCCGACGCAGACACAGAGGGCTTCGGCCCCGTCGACGCCGGCGACTGGAGGCCACGGCGGGCTTGGGCGCCGCCGGGGATGGATGTGCCACTCCCTCGCGCGCCCGTGGATGGTCGTGGCGGAGGCGGGGGTGCACCGAGGCGGGCGGTTGGAGTGGAGGCAGACGGCGGCGATGGGGAGCTCGGGCCGGAGCTACGGCTTGTCCCGGGAAGAAATGGAGGCGGGGAGGGCTTGAGGGTGGTGGTGAGAGTCGGCGGTGGTGGTCAGGCGGAGAGGGGAGAGACCACATAGCTCGAATTCGAGCAGAGGGCCGGCGCGGCTATGGCGACCGTGGCGGCGTTGGGGAACTCCGGCGATGAATTGAAGGGTCGGGGCGGGTGCTAGGAGGGTGAGGGAGGTGCTGCAAGTGCTTGAGATGCTCGGGGAGGGGCTCGGCCGCGGTTTTTATAGCCGGCCGAGGGCGAGAGGATAGCCACGGCCGCGGAGGCGTTCTTATCTCCGCACTGGAGCTCCGGCAAGGTGGCACGCTCCGGGTGGTGCCGACCTGACGCGGATCCGAGGGAGTGGACGGCTCGGGGAGGAAGAGGCCAACGGGAGGAAGGGGACAGGAGAGAAACGACGATGGTCACGGGCGGACAGCACGGTGGCAGGGCTCGCCACGGCGTGGGGAGGAAGAAAGAAGAGGGGCGAAGAATCTAGGGAGGGGAAGGTGGACACCGCGGATCCATTTGACACGCTCGGACAAGCAACGGCTGACCGGAGCGAGCTGGTTGACACGACCAGACGCGGTCAGCGCGCAGAGCGCGCGTTTGGCCTTGTCTGTGGCGTGGTCACCACGGCATGTCGTGTTCTAGCCCTCCTCTGGGTGCCAAATCTTGTCAAACACGGAAGGCATTGATAAAATAGGTAAGCTATGACATTGGATGGACCAAGAAGGCTCCAGAGGAATCGAGGTGATCCAGAATAGTTTTTGGTCAGAATCTTGGAGAGGTTACTGAGGTGAAATGGAGAGGGGATTGAAGCTGAGGCCTTGTCATAATGAGATGTGGTAGGAAGGACTAGGTTCTGGCCAAATTTCAAGTCATTTGGACCAAGTTTGAATGCACTTCCTTTACAAAGTCAAAATTTAGTCCAGAAACTAAATCTTGAAGCTGAACTCATTTGGCTTGATGAAATGAGCTTAATTTTGGTGGAGGAAGGTTATTTGGAGATATGAAGGTACTGGGAAAATTTCAGCTCAATTGGATATACCAAAATGGTACTTCCTTCACAGAGCTTGGATCTGGACAGAAACTGGATGGAATTTTTGGGAGAGATTGGCTAGATAAAATGATGTGAATTTTTGCATACTCACATCATATATGGAATTTGAGGTCCTGAATTAATTTCAAGATTTTTGAAGCAATATAGAATATAGTTGCTTCACAACCTCAAAATAGATCCAGAAACAAGAATTGGATGATGCACTCAAAATTTGATCTGTGGAACTTGGGATCTTGATGGAAGTGGTGAATATATGGATAGGAGAAGCTCCACAAATTATTTGGAATTTTTCCTGGCTACCAAAATAGTAGCTCCTTTGGAAAGTGCCCAAATTGCAATATTGGCTTTAAATAGGAAAAGGCAATTTCCCTTATTTAATTATGGCCAATATTTTTATGGGAGCTCAATATAATCACAAAGAATATCTCCACAAGTTTTCATGAACTTTGGAGATGGATAGATATTTTCCTGGATTTAATTCCTTTAAACAGCAGAAAAAGGAATTAATTTTAAATAAAAAATATTGCAAATGACTTGGCAATATTTTTGCATATCCAGGGTTTATAGATATGGGATGATCACTGGGAAAAGTTTGGGAGGCAACAGATCAAAGGAAATTGGGGTTCCTTTGTAACAGAAGGAATTAGGGTTTCCCTTCCGGTAGATCGGAGAGTAGGGTTTCGGTGGCAAAATCCCGAGAAGATATCTGGGGTGGCAAGGTTGGACCGGAGAGAATCTCTGGTCAGATAGGAGAGGCAAGGCTAAATGACCATCTTCATATACCCAAAGGCAAGAGAAAATCCAATAACACCGGAAAAAAAGACGGGAGTCAAATCCCGCGAAGGAAAAAAACAAGGAGCGAAAACCAGGGTGTTACACATATATAAAGTTTGACTTGCACGGAAACCAATACACCTTATATTCAGGAATGGAGGGAGTATGAAGAATGTGGTTGTTTTGCAAGGAAAGTGAGAGTCCAAAACAAAACTGACCGGGCACGTTCGCTGACGTATGGAGAGCCAAATTAAGCAATTGTCGTTGTAGATACTCTAAGGCTGTCTGTAGTGAGTAGTATCATAAGTTAGAAAAAATTGTTTATGTGACACTGTTTAAAATTTGTCTTCCCTGTTTAACACTTAGAAACTTTTTCTTCCCTGTCTAACACTGGGCTAAACTTTGTGCGCAATATAACACTTCCATTCATTTTTGCATCTAATCTATACCAATATAAAAAGACCCAAAGGGCAGACCAAATTAATCTTGACCATCAAAACATGTCAATCCAACGATCTAGATTGATCCAATGATGAGCGCTTAACATGTTTAACAGGCAATTGATATCATATCAAATACTACCAATAGTACCAGCGATAATCACATAATTGTCATGCAACTGATATCCTACCAAATATATTAACGTGTAACTAATATTTTATATTTATGGTTAACGTGCAATTAATATTCTACCAAATATCAACGTGCATTGCATGTACGCATTTACTAGTGGTGTTAACTGTTAAGTGACACGTGGAAATACCCTTTTGCCCCTCGCTATAGTGTATGGCCGTATCAAAGCCGAAACAACACTGCATACGTATGCAATCAGACAATTGCATCAATTTCGGTTTCAGATTTTACATGGACAATTTTAGTCAATCCCAATCTTGCTGGTGCGTTTGACGGACAAGACGGCGTTGCGTGCACAAGCGGGAGTTGAGGAGAAATGCGTAAGCGGCGCGGTGGCGGGCGTGGCCGTTCCGGAGGAGAGCGACGAGCCGTGCGTGAAGGAGGCCGGGGCAGGCCGTGTGGTCCATCAGCCCGAGGGCGGCCAGTGTGGAGATCGGCACTGTCGGCGGACGCCCAGCGTCGTGGAGCTGGAGGTCGGGCAGACGGCAGGGAGCTGTCGAAGAACCTGAATCAAAATCAATTCACACGCCAACATGCATCTACCAGACGTGAGCCTATTTGGCACTTGGGTGAGCTGGTTTGTGTGCAGGAGCCTGCCATTGGTGTAGATGAGCAGGTCCAGTTTCTTGTCCTGGTACAGCAGGAGGGGTCCTCCGGGAGCGCGGCGTGCCTCTTCTTGCACGCCGCGGCGGCGATCTGCTCCAGGCTCGTGAACGGGCTGCCCCTGCTCGCCAGCTTGAGCCGGCCGTAGAGCGGGTGCCTGACCATGCACGAACACCACGATGGAGACGAGCATGCCGATGGCGGGATCAAGAAACCCCATCCCCACGCGGGTACCCCTTTTGGAAGCACTCCCTGCGGGGGCGTCATGCGTGATGGCACCCGTTGCCCTCGACCCGGCTCCTCCCGGCAGCACATCCCGGCGTCTGCTGCCCAACGACCCGACTCGCTCCGGCGCGCGGAGTGACCGTCCCTGCTGCAGTGACCCCCGCCCTAGATTGCCCGCGTATTGGCGCCCTCTGGCCGCAGCGCCATCCGACAACGTTTCCGCCAACCAGGAGCGACGGCCGCGGCCGGCGCAGGGGCACCGACCTCACATGAGAAAAGAGCCTTATTTCCTTACAAATTATTAGGCATCATGTTGGAACTGTGTCGAATGTTTTGTACGATGCACGTTATAGTTGGACTTGGAGTCGTACGATGTGTATACAGGCAGTGGCGGAGGCAGGAATTTTTTTTTAGGTATGGCAAGGTTCATGAAGTAGTGAACTGATTTTATAATATTACTATGTGCCGCCCGGGCCGGTGGGGGCTGCCACAAGCATGCTCTGCCGCCTCGATACGAAATGCAAATGGAACCGTTAAATTGAAAAAAGCTGATGACCAAATGGGTTTCCTCTATTTTTTAGAGACATGCTAAGGATTGAGAAAATAGATGTCCTATTTTATAACCAAACAAAAATAATGATTCATACCATATACGCTGAACTATAAGCCTAGCAAAGATACATAAAAGAAAGAAAACCGAACTGTCAATCCTTGTTCTGTACGCTACATACACTAGTATGAGTATATGTCACTATAATTACCATGTACAATTCAAATGAGAACATAAAAAATTGACGGTAGGGCATGGATAAATACCTCACTAGCTACCAGGACATTTCCTACCTTTTCTTCCACTTATCCGGTTGCTTCAGTCTCAGCAGAATAATTATTCTTAAATCTGTAATCCACAAGTGATCTATGGAGGAATGAATAGAAGACATGGAGAATTTCACATTGTTGATTCATGGTTCATACGGTCACATCAAGCACATAACTAAGTATCTGATTCATATGAAATCTGCGCATATCACCGATTCACCTTATTTACATAACAGAACAGGCATGTTCCCCGCAGAACATAGCGGGGATGCAGGATGCAGGATGCCGGACGCCGATCTCCGCCCGCTGCCACCGCCGTGCTCTGCACCCTAGGGTTAGCTTTGTCGTTGCCTGGCTTGCCGCAGCCCACGCCTGGCTTCCCTGCTACATGTACGTGGCTGGGTCAAATCCCTTTCTAATTTACCTGGCCCAAGGCCCAAATAACGGTTCGCCGCACCTATCTTCTTCTTCCTCAGTACTCAGTACAGAAGACAAAGCACGAGCTTTCATTCATGGCGGCGGCTGCAATCTGCAGCGGATAGTTTCATTTTTTTCAGATACACACATTAAAAATGGAAAACTCAAAGCAGGACGGATCCCTACCTCTCCCTACATGGCTCAGCACAGACTGAAACCAAAAAACAAAGACATACAGTATATATATGCAGTATTTTTGCCAAATTTTAGGCATGGCGGCCGCCAAACCTCGCCATATAGCTGGCTCCGCCCCTGTATGCAGGGTATGGTGTAGTGACTCTTGTATCCTAGACCTCTTATATAATGTGAGAGTAGACACACGATGCAACATATGCCAAGCAGGGGGAGCCACCGGCATGTGCCGGTCCCCCTGGTGGCCGGACATGCGGTATTGTAGCGGTGTCATGGGGAGGAGTGCCCATACTCAGGCCTCGGGGATGTAGCCATGTAGGTGAACATCTCGTTAAATAATCTCGGTGTCATGCCTCGTGAGATTGCTTGGTCCTCGGTAGATCAACTGCGCACCTCAGATTTTTGTAAAAGTGGTATCATGAGCAAGATTCAAAGAGGTCGTGGAATCGTTGATCTAGAGGAAGAGCAGGAAAAAAATTGTTGAGAAAATCACAGAAGCTATTAGCTGTCTCCATGTTCGATCGAGGGAAACAACAGGGTAATTAATGGTTCCAAGGATTAGATCACATCGCTAAGAAATCGAGAGACCAGGTGATTGATTGACAGAAGATTTCGTGGCATAGGAAGAAATCGGAAGCGAGATCGAATCGTACGGAAAGAGCGACGGAGAAATCATGCAGTAGGACAAGCAGCATATTGGGTGAGGCCCATACGAGGCTGCGGCCCGTGCAGCCGGCCAGGCTGCAAGGCGCGGTTGGCTAAAAGAAATTCACACAAGAAATCCAATCGGCTTAAGAACCAATTGTGCGAGAATCAAAGAGAAACAAGTCAAAATAACAACTTAAAACTTAAAAGGTTCATGAGCCTCGCTGCTCAGTCGGACTTGAAGTTTTTACAGTTTCACTCTTAAAAATTCTCACTTGTTTTTCTCTTCTTCTTGTACGAGCTCCTTCTCCGAGGTGTCTGGCACTCTAGCCGGCTCAACAGACACGTCCAGGCCGATGAGGGAAGCAATCTGATTGGCGGTTCCGATGAAAGTTTTCATGTGGTCTTCAAAGTTATCGCCCTCCGGATTCCCCACGCCAATGTTCTGCAACTTCGCTTCATTAATCTTGGGAAAGTGAACCCGAGTGAGAGCTAGAGCGACATTAGCTCCACAGCGAGCAGCAGATTTCCTACACCTCGATACTTTGCCAGGCACTTGCTCAAGTTGCTGTAAACAAATGGGTAGAGATTCATCGACCTCTTCTCCGGGATGCAGAGTTGCATTGATGGCCTTCATGGATTTTCTCACTTGGGCTATGACGATTTTTGCTGCTTCTGCTCGTTCTTCTACTCGGATGACAGCCTCAGCAACCCGAGTGGATGCCCAAGGAATTTCTTTGATGTCGATACCATATGCTTCGAGCTCCTTCTGCACTTTGTGAGCCTCCATGATGGGATCGGGACAAAACACTGCATAACAGAGAAACAAAACAGTCAGAAAAGGAAAGATTAGTCCATGGATTTAGTATTGCGAATTCCACTCGAGAAGAGAGTAAATGCTTACCCTCAAGCCTCTGCTTAACCTCATCTAGCTGGCCCAACAAGAAGGTTTCGGTGTCAGACATTCCTTGCTTGAGCTCGCCAAGATCCTTTTCATACTTCATTTTGGTCATTTCTGCAAGATCAGACCTTTTCACATATTTGGTATGCCATTCAGACTCAGATGCTTTTAGAGCTTCAATTTGTTTCTTCATGTCCTCCGCCGCCTTCAGGTAGTGATCGTTCATCTCTCTAACCTCTTGGAGCTCCTCCAACCTATCATCGGCTTTCTTGGTCTTAGCATCAGCTTCCTCCCTGGCTTTGGCAAGAGCAGTATCTTTCTCTTCCAGGGTTTTCTTCACGGATTCTGCAAAAAACAGTTCCACAATCGTTTGATCAGTAGGATATTTTCAGGATATGCATCTGATTAGGATCAGCTTCGTTTCAAATCAGTTAATAGGCAAAGCTCAAGATCATTCAGATTGCAAGGTTACCTTCCGTAGCAGTTTTCTCCTTTTCAAGCCGAATGGTCTTGGCTTGTTCTTCATCAAGCTCCTGGCGTACCTTCTCTAGCTCCTTCTGTAATCCTAAGTATTTGGTTCCAAGTTCACAAGTTTTCTGCACAAGATCATTAGACATGTACAAGGTTTAACTTGGTCGTTTTCATAAGGTGCCAAATAATCCACTTGGTTCGTCCACAAGCCGAGTGAAGCCATGGATCTAAGGTTCAATCTAGGTCTATGAAGTGAAGAGTTATTGGTCCTTGAGACTCCAACCGATTGTTATCAGTCGATTAGAGTCTCGGGGGCTACACCCACTAGGTGCACTGATCATGCCCCACTGGAAGAATATCAAAGTTAATCCACTCGGTTCGTCCCACGAGCCGAGTGAAGCGTAAAGTTAAGAGTTATTGGTTCTAGAGAGTCCAACCGATTGAGAACAATCGATTAGAGTCTCGGAACCTACACTCAGTGGGTGCACTGATCGTGCCCCACTAGAAGAAATTCAAAATCAATTGACTCGGATCGTCTACGAACCGAGTGAAGTCATGGATCTAATATATAATCTTGTTCTATGAAGTTATGAGTGATCTCTACTTCACACTCCAACCGATTGCTAGCAATCAATTGAAGTCTCGGGGGCTACAACTAGTGTGTGCACTGATTGTGCCCCCACTAGAAGAAAAAGTTCTGGGAATTCCATTAGATTCGAAAATATAACTAAGGGGAAGTCATCCTAACGGAAACAAATGACACTTACTCGAGTACTTACTCGGATGTTGGTCTTCAGGGTTTCGTTCGATATGAGCAACTCCTTCAACCGAGTCTCCATCTGCTCAGCCTGCAGCATGGCCTCCTTACCTGCGCCCACTTCGTCCTCTGGGGACCGTGCCAACGAGTAAGATGTAGTCGAAATGGATGGAGTTTGATTCCGACGAGGAGATTTCACTGCCAGTGTACTCGGGCTTATTGGCTCCGGTGCAGTCGGTGTCTGAATCGACTCACTCGACTGAATCTGTGGAGGACTTGGAGATTTATCAGGAGCAGTATCCACGGGGATTGGGCTTTGACTCGCGCTTGGAGGGATTTCCTCTGAGTTGCGAGCTTGCTCGTGGCCCGAGTCAAGCTCTATAGCAGGGTTCACTTCTTTAGCGGCTGAAAAGTTACATTCTCGTTAGCATAAGGCGGCTCGCTTGTTTGCTCGGATGATATATTGACAAAGCGTTATACCTTTCGAAGACACAACACCAACGTCAAGCGTCCCCTTGGATCTATTTGTAGTATTTTCAGTTGCTTGGCTGGTGAAACTTGCAGAAGGGACAACCCTGCAGACATAAATATGACGATAAACATTTTTTTTGAATGCTCAGATTAAGGATTATATTTCGCATACTTACTTTGCAACGACAGGCATTGGTTTGCTCATCGTTGGCAAAGCGGCAGCCTTCCGAGGTTTGTGAGTTATGACTTTAACCGATCTTTTTCCTTTGGCTGGAGGAGGAGATGCTTGTTGATCTGCTTCCACTCGGGCACGCTTGGTCGCCCGAGTGGTTGGTGTGACTCCAATCAGACCCTGGTTCCTCTTGGTCCGACCCTCCCGAATGGCGTATGGGGAGGGCAAATATTCCACTTCATCTTCGCTTTCGTCCTCGTCGTCTTCATCAGTTTCATCCTCTGATTCTTCATCTTCTCCGAGAGTGCGCCGACTTGGGATGGAGGTTGTCGGCGACTGGCAACCTCCATCCCTGTTTCGACACAACCTCCGCACTGTCTCATCGGTCATTGTGGACGGCGGCCAGTCACCTTGGATCCAGCCGGGTGGAGGCGTGAACGACGACGAACCCCTCATCATCTTCTTCATCTTCTTCAACTCCAGTTCGCGAGTCTTTTCCCCGACCATGGCGGCGGCGGAGGATGTGAAGTGCGGTTATGGGTGGAGGAGATGGGTGTGGCGGCGGTTTTGGTGAGGAGATTTGGGAATTGAATGAGAATTTTCTGATTCATTATTTATAGCAGGGAGGCCACAAGTGACGCGAGATCCCGTCCGTTCATCATTCAGATCTACGGCGCTCAGGGCTGCAGTAGTTTTGGCAAGTGAAGTTAGTGGGAGCCCTAATCGAGGCACCATCAGCACCCCTCGTTGCCCTGGGGACATCGTGCAGAGGAGTTTCAGTTCTGCCATGTTAGCAGCTACGTACAGAGGCTTGTGCAACGCTGGCACTCGAAAAGCAAATAAATCAGCTTTGGTTGGATGTCCATTGTTGTTGCAGCTATGGTCATATGAGATATTCCCTATTGGATGAACTTATGTCTCCATGGAGATACCTTTTGGGCATGTGGACATGGCAGGGATTTACGGGCCAGATCTCGGCGACTTGCCTACTATAGGATCTGTTTAGGCACAGAGAGAGGTACAATTCTATTGTGCAACAATTCATTTCATTCATTATTTCTTTATGTGCAAAAGTATTACTAATGTTTGTATGTTTCCATGTGTAGAGGCAGTTTGCGCATGACCAAGTGAGGAGTTGTTATCCGTCCTTCACGTCGCAGTTTGATATTTTGCATGAGGATCAGGTTATCTGGGAGCCTTACTCGCATGCGAGTATATCAGTCAGATACCCAGTAGGGATATCTGAATTGTGCACTAGAGATCAGCACTACTGGATGACGAAGGCCAACTTGGTGTTTGACGTGACGCTTGAGGAAATGGCTATACCTAGGATTATGAGACAGTTTGGTCGATTCCAATCGGCTGAAATTCCAAAATATCCTCACGTACCTGCACACGTCCACAAGTAAGTTAATTCAGATTTATGTGCCCATACAACTAACCCTTAGATCACAAAACGTGTGACACATCTGTCAATCTCAGGTACAACCGCGTAGAAGGAAACAAGACTCTGGCTACTTGGATTCAAAGCATTGGACCTTACATTCAGCCTAGACTAATGCGTCGACAAATATCTGGGAGGAGGTTTGCGCTTTTCAGTGGGAAGAGTACTTGTTGTATCTGCGGAGTTACCGGCATACGACGAGGAACTACTTGGTGCCGTCGGCTAATCCTGATCAGATGGAGGCCCCTCGCATCACTGATATGTACCCAACTGAATCTGTTGTGGGAACCAGACAACACGCGATAAGTACCGTGTGACTCATTTATGTAGTTCTATCCTCATAACTTGAACATATCTAGTGGGTTAACCCTCCATCTACAGGGAGTTGACGCACCCAACGCGAATAAGAGGGTTGTCAATCCTCTTAGCGGTTACTTGCAAGGATTAAGTCTGATAGAGATAAATTGATAAAGCAAATTACTAAACTAAATAAAAGTAAATAAATTGCAGCAAGGTATTTTTCTGTTTTTTATATGATAAAAGATAGACCCGGGGGCCATAGTTTTCACTAGAGGCTTCTCTCTCGAGCGCAGAAACATACGGTGGGTAAACAAATTACTGTTGGGCAATTGATAGAAAAACAAATAATTATGACGGATTCATGTCAATGATCATGTATATATGCACCACGTCCGAGACAAGTAGATCGCCTCCTGCCTGCATCTACTACTATTACTCCACTCATCGACCGCTATCCAGCATGCATCTATAGTATTAAGTTAATAAAAACAGAGTAACGCCTTAAGCAAGATGACATGATGTAGAGAAGCAAATTCAAGCAATATGAATGAACCCCATGTTTTTATCCTTAATGGCAACAATACAAATACGTGTCATGTCCCTTTCTGTCACTGGGATTGAGCACCGCAAGATTGAACCCATCACAAAGCACCTCTACCATTGCAAGATAAACCAATCTAGTTGGCCAAACCAAATCGATAGGTTGGAGAGAAATACAAAGCTATATTTAATCATGCATAAAAGAGTTCAGAGAAGACTCAAATATTTCTCATGAATAATCTGATCATAAACTCACAATTCATCGAATCCCAACAAACACACCACAAAAAAAGATTACATCGGATAGAACTTCAAGAACATCGAGGAGAACATGGTATTGAAGATCAAAGAGAGAGAAGAAGCCATCTAGCTACTAGCTATGGACCCATAGGTCTGTGGTAAACTACTCACACATCATCGGAGGGGCAGCAAGGTTGATGTAGAAGCCCTCCGTGATCGATTCCCCCTCCGGCAGAGTACCGGAAAAGGCCTCCAGATGGGATCGTGGAAGAACAGAGGCTTGCGGCGACGGAAAGGTTTTTTTCTTCTGGCTCTCTAATGGTTTCCGAATATTTCTGAATTTATAGGAGTGGAATTAGGTCAAACAGAGCCACGAGAGCCCCACAAGGCATCAGGGCGCCTCCCCCCCCCCCCGGGGCCGCGCCCTGTTGCCTAGTGGAGGCTTCGTGAACCTTCTGGCCTCCTCTCCAAGTCTCCAGGGTCTCTTTTGTCCAAAAAAAAATCTCCAAAAAGTTTCGTGGCATTTGGACTTCGTTTGGTATTGATTCTCTGAAAAGCCAAAAACAAGCAGAAAACAGCAACTGGCACTGGGCACTAGGTTAATAGGTTAGTCCCAAAAATGATATATAATTGCATATAAAAACATCCAAGATTGATACTATAATAGCATGGAATAATCAAAAATTATAGATACGTTGGAGACGTATCATCCCTCCTCGTCATGGTGGCCGCCGGGATGATGAAGATGGCCTCCGGTGATAATTCCTCCCTCCGACAGAGTGCCGGAACAGGGCTCCGGATGAGATCGCTTCGGTACAGAGGCTTGCAGCGGTGGCGTGGAAGTTCTAAGTTAAGTTCTGGGGGTTTTGGTATTTATAGGAATTTTCAGCGTTGGAATCACGCCAGGGGGGCCCACGAGGGAGCGACAAGCTCGAGGGGCGTGACCTGGGGGGGAGGGTGCGCCCCCCAGGCTTGTCGCTTCCTCGTGACGCTTCTGGTCCTTCCTCGAAGCTTCGGGGGTCTCTTTTGGTCCACAAAAAATCACCGTAAATTTTCAGCCCAATCCGAGAACTTTTATTTCTGCACAAAAAACAACACCACGGTAATTCTGCTGAAAACAGTGTCAGTCCGGGTTAGTTCCATTCAAATCATACCAAAGCCATATAAAATTGTTGTAAACATGACATGAATACTTCATAAATTATAGATACGTTGGAGACGTATCGGCATCCCCAAGCTTAATTCTTGCTCGTCCTCGAGTAGGTAAATGATAAAAGAAATAATTTATGAAGTGTGAATGTTAGCATAGTGCACAAGTTTGATCAATGATAATTTCAATCACTTTTTCTAGCATCATTATATATCATAAATAGTAGCTCATCTCATAAAACTTCTCATGATCAAGTAGCAAGCTATTCACATGTTAAAGTATAGATCATAAACTTTCTTGAAAACTAACAAACTATGTTCTTAGTCATCAAATAATTGCAATTCATCTTATTTTCAGAAAGGGTCTATGTAAGAGCTTTATTTTAGCAAATTCCACATACTCAACTATCATTTAGTCTTCCATGATTGTTGACACTCAAATCATATTTTTAGAACAAACCGTTTCAGTCAAACACAAGCTTAATGTTTTGCATCCTAACTTATTTATCTCTGGGATAATGTCAACAATAATAATTCATGATCACCTATATTCAACTGCATATATGTGCATGGATCATTCCCTACCACATGATGCTTGCCCACTAGAGATTAAATAGAGTGGAATAGGGATAAACATTACTGACTCTTGCATAAAAGTAAATACAGAAAAGTAAGTATGGAAAAGTAAAAGATAGGCCCTTCACAGAGGGAAGCAGAGGTTGTCATGCGCTTTTTATTTTTGGATGTGCAAGCTCTTAATGGAAAGGAACGTCACTTTATATTGCCCCTTGTGATAGCAACCTTTATTATGCAGTCTGTCGCTTTTATTTCTTCACCATCACAAGTTCGTACAAAGCTTATTTTCCCTTCCAATAAAAGATCATACATATTTAGGAGCAATTTTTATTACTTTTTGCACCGATGACAACTTACTTGAAGGATCTTATTCAATCCATAGGTAGATATGGTGGACTCTCATGACAAGAAACTGGGTTTTAGGGTTTTTTGGATGCACAAGTAGTATCTCTACTTAGTATGAATTTTTTGGCTAGCAAAAGATCCTAAGCAAGCACCACATGTTAGAGGATCCATGACAATATAACTTCTATGTGAATATAGACAAACATAACCCATTATGTTGTCTTCCTTGTCCAACGTCAACTACTTGATCAAGCTTGAAAATAATTAATGGGGGCTCACAATCATAGAAGATGTCCAAGATAGTATATTTATATGTGAAATTTCTCTTCCTTCAAAATTCTTTCATGAATTGTTCAAGTGACCAATGCCGTGTTTGCTAACTTTCAATCAATTTTACCACTTATACTTCTTGTATGTGAAGTCATTACTCCCCATGGGACAAGCTTATGAAGCATATATATAATTTCATATTTATGACATTCAATTCATTCAAAAATTCACTCTTAGGATATAAGTGAAGCACAAGAATGAATGACAAACTACTCCAAAAGATTTAAGTGAAGATCAATGAGTAGTTAAACAATTAAGTAGCTATGTGAAGACTCTCTCCAGATAAAGATTTCAGATCCAAGTATTTTATTCAAACAACAAAGGAAACAAAATAAAATGACATTCCAAGAATAGCACAACTCATGCGAAGAATCAAAAACTTAGGCTCAACCAAGACTAACCGATAGTTGTTGATGAGGAAAGGTGGGATGCCTACCGGGGCATCCCCAAGCTTAGATTCTTGAGACTTCTTGTAATATTAAATTGGGATGCCTTGGGCATCCCCAAGCTTGAGCTCTTGTGTCTCCTTAATTCCTCTTATATCACGGTTTCCCTAAATTTTAAAAAACTTCATCCACACAAAACTCAACAAGAACTCGTGAGATAAGTTAGTATAAATCAATGCAAAACCTTATCATTCTCTACTGTAACAAATCACTAAAATTATAATTTAACATTTCATGCTAAATGCCTCTGCATATTTAATACTCCTATCCTAAAATTGAATCATTAAACAAGCAAACATATGCAAACAATGCAAACATAACAACAATCTGTCTAAACAGAACAGTCTGTAAATGATGAAGCAAAATCCATACTTATTTAACTCCAAAAATTCTGAAAATTTACCACATTTTTAATTTATAATAGCTTATTGTGTCAAAATTTCAAGATTTTATCACATTTTTAATTTCCTGAAGAATTCAAACAATAATAGAAAACTTTCTGTTTTGAAACAGCAACTCATACACTTGTAAACTGAGCATGGTAAAGGCTCTACTTGACACTTTTATTGAAATAAAGGATACAAAACTTTGTCCTAAATAACAGCAAGCAAATCTCAACAAAATAAAATGACGCTCCTAGCAAAACACATATCATGTGACGAATAAAAATATAGCTCCAAGTAAAGTTACCGATAATGTTGAAGACGAAAGAGGGGATGCCTTCCGGGGCATCCCCAAGCTTAGACGCTTGAGTCTTCCTTGAATATTACCTTGGGGTGCCTTGGGCATCCCCAAGATTAGGGTCTTCCACTCCTTATTCTCCTCATATCGATATCTCACCCAAAACTTGAAAACTTCAATCACACAAAACTTAACGGAACTTCGTGAGATAGGTTAGTATGATAAAGAGCAAACCATTCAATTTGGTATTGTCAAGACAAGATTCATAATTGTTCCCACATAATTCCTACTATACTCTATCATTTCTACAATTTATATTGACCAATATAAGCCATAGAAACTGTAAAACAAGCAAACTATGCATTGAAAACAGAATCTGTCAAAAACAGAACTGTCTGTAATGATCTGAACTATAACCATACTTATGTAACTCCAAAAATTCTGAAAAATTAGGAAAACATAGGCAATTTGTAATCAATACTGTGTAAAAATTTCAAAATATTTTTACGCTCCAGTAAATTATAGAAATTCCTGGACTGAGCGCAAAAGTTTCTGTTTTTGCACAGAATCAAGTCAATTATCATCCACACTATCCCAAAGGCTTTACTTGGCACTTTATTGAAACAAAAGCTATAAAAAATGAATACTACAGTAGCTTAATCATGTGAACACACAAGAACAGTAGGTAGAAATATTGGGTTGTCTCCCAACAAGTGTTTTTCTTTAATGCCTTTTTAGCTAGGCATGATGATTTCAATGATGCTCGCATAAAAGTAAGGAGTTGAAACATAACGGGAGCATCATGAAGGATATGAATTGCACATTTATGCCTAACCCACTTCCTATGCATAGGGATTTTGTGATCAAACAATTTATGGGAACAAGAATCAACTAGCATAGGAAGGCAAAACATGCATAGCTTCAATACTTTCAACATATAGAGAGGAAATTTGATATTATTGCAATACCTACAAGCATAAGTTCCTCTCTCACAATAATTTTCAGTAGCATCATGAATGAATTCAACAATATAACTATCACATAAAGCATTCTTTTCATGATCCACAAGCACAGAAAATTTATTACTCTCCACATAAGCAAATTTCTTCTCATTCATAATAGTGGGAGTATCGTATGAAACTTGAATACTAAAAATTGTTTCCTCATTAAAAGAGTAATGTTCAGTAAAAGGGTATTCATAATTATGAAAAGTTTTATAATAATAATCATCACTACTTTTTATAACATAAGTATCATCACAATAATCATCATAAGTAGCAACTTTGTTCTCATCATAATCAATGGAAACCTCTTCCAAAGTACTGGATTCAACATTAAATAAAGTGATGACCTCTCCAAATCCACTTTTATCATTATTATAAGATTGAACACCCTCCAAAATAGTGGGATAATCATTACCTAAAGTTGACACTCTTCCAAACCCACTTTCATTATTATTGCAATCATCATAGATAGGAGGCATGCCATCATCATAATAAATTTGCTCATCAAAAGTAGGGGGAATAAAAAGATCATCTTCATTAAGCATAGCATCCCCAAGCTTAGGATAAACATTATTTGCAGCAAATAAATTCTCAAACATATCATTCCAACCAAACATAGCATCCCCAAGCTTGTGGGTTTGCATATCATTAGCATAATCACTATTATCATCAATAGTATGAATAGCACCAATAGTATAACAATTATTATCATCATAATTTCCCAAGTTGGTGCCAAAAAGATTTTCAAGATTATAAGAAGTATCATTATCTTCCCAATCATAATTATCACAACAAGTAATAGGTATAACAAAATCATCTTCAATAGTTCCTTCGGACATTGTACCATAAGAACAAGAGACAATATCATCAAGTGTATATTTTTCCACAATTATTTTTGATTCATGCTCATGGGGCACAACAATAGGAGCAACATTATTTGAGAGAGATACCTTTTTACCTTTGGTTTTTCTTCTTTTCTTCCTCTTCTCCACATTGTGTGTGGGTTTATTTAACTTTTTCGAGCTCCTTATTGAAGAGATTGGTTGGATAGGAAGCTCCTCCTCGTTACATGTTTCATCATGAGAGAAAATAGGAGGGAAAGGGGGAATCTTTACCCTTCCATTAGTATTCCTTTTATATTCTATTGGTTTTCCCGTCTTCCTAAATTTGGCTATATAAGCATTCTCATTGCAATTTACCACACAAAATATATAGATTTCCGTTAGATTACATTCAGTATGGTCCGTGAATATGAATGCTTCAAACCAACTATTTTTATGGGACAATTCTTCACACCCCAAAAATAGACAAAGTTCATTATAAAGAGGCTCTTTGCCATCTGCACTTCGTTGCCGTCTGCCAGCAGACGGCAAAGAGGTGAGGGGCCCCCACAGTGTAACGGCGGGGACGGGCTAACGGCCCCCCTCTTTGCCGTCTGCTGGCAGACGGCAAAGAACTTTGCCGTCTGCCAGCAGACGGCAAAGAGGGGGCTTAATTTTCGCCATCCCCCCGCGCCTCCCGCCTCTCTCTCTTTCTCTCACCTCTCTCTCTCTCACACCCACACCCGTTCCCCTCTCTCACCGCCGCCGCCGCCGCCCCCTCCCCGCCCTCTCGCCGCCCCCTCCCCGCCCTCTCGCCGCCGCCCCCTCCCCCCCTCTCTCACCGCCGCCGCCGCCCCCTCCCCGCCCTCCACCACCGCCTGCCCCCCTCCCCGTGGCGCACCTCCACCACCGCGGCGCCGCCCCCTCCTCACGGCCCTCCTGCCGCCGCCGCCCCCTCCCCGGCGGCCTCCTCTCCTCGCCGCCGGCCTCATCTCCTCGCCGCCGGCCGCCCTGCCCCCTGCCCCTCTCTGGTGAGCTTCCCCTGCCCCCCTTTTAATTTTTTTTTCTGTTTTTCTAATTAGATTTTTAGTTTTCTATTTTTAGATGTTTTGCAAATAGTTGTTTAGGTGTTTGGGTAAATAGGAAAAAATATTTAGACATTTAGGTAGAAAAAAAACCTAGAAGAAAAAAAAGAAGAAAAGAAGATGAAAAAAAAGGAAAAATAAAAAAGAAAAAGAACAAAAAATAATAATAATAAGAAGAAACAGAAGAAGAGGAGGAGGAGAAGAAAAAAGAAGAAGAAGAAGAAAAAAAAAGAGGAGAGGAGGAGAAGAAGAAGAGGAAAAAAGGAAAGGAAGAAGAAGAAGAGGAGGAGGAGGAGAAGAAAAAAGAAGAAGAGGAAGAAGAAGAAGAAGAAGAAAGAAGAGAGGAGGAGAAGAAGAAGAGGAAAAAGGAAAGGAGGAAGAAGAAGAAGAAGAAGGAAAAAAAAGGAAGAAAAGGAAGAAAAGAAAGAAGAGGAAGAAGAAGAAAAGAAAAAAAGAGAAAAAACCCCGACCCCGACACGGCACCTCGACTTCGACCCGACAACCCGACCCCAACCCGACACCCCGACCCCGACACCCCGACCTCGATCCCGACCGCGACACGGCACCCCGACCCCGACCCGACAACCCGACCCCGACCCGACACCCCGACCCCGACACCCCGACCCCGACCCCGACCCCGGCACGGCACCCCGACCCCGACCCCGACCCGACACCGACACGGCACCCCGACCCCGACCCGACACCCCGACCCCGACACGGCACCCCGACCCCGACATCCCGACACCCCTGACACCGCGACACCACGACACCCAGACACGACACCCCCCGACACCCCGACCCCGACCCCGACACCCCGACACCCCTGCTTATACTTCCTTATCGCTGGATGTCGACGAATGGCGGACCATTACGTTGTATATCTTGAACAACCTAACAGAAGTGCGGCCGTACATCGAGTAAGTTCTCGGTACATTGTTTCGCAACCTCTAATTCCTTTGAACTGCTCTTATTCCCGGATATTTGATACAGTCGATACGTCGCCAAATTCTCGTATGGAGCGGTGATCCAAAAGGATTCCGTCGAAGAGTATGAGCTTCTGGCAATGCATGGAGGCGGCTATCCCGGTTTCATCTCTTGGATCAAACAAACGGTAATTTCCATTAGACCATTTCATTTCTTCGTCTAATTTCCGGCTAATGCAACAATCCTTTCGTATTAAACTTGTAGGCTAGTTCAGAGTCTATGGACGCCGAATTGAGACAAGTCGCTAATGGTTTTGACTATAAGGTCCGTTCATTTGACAAATACGACATCAACGGGTATCGCTTTCGTACCTATGGCAAAGAGCTATCTATGGCCGACCGAAAGTCTACAAATTGTTGTGTCTCTGCTATCGGCGAAGGAGGTACCGAGTATTATGGAAGAGTTGAAGCAATTTATGAACTTCTATTCTATGGTGCAAACCCACCGAAAGTCGTAGTCTTCAAATGTTATTGGTTCCAGCCGAAGGAGACTAGAAGGACTCATGAACATCTAGGGCTAGTCGAAATCAAACAAAGCACCCATTTGGATGTTCCCGATGTCTATATTACGGCTCAACAGGCAACCCAAGTTTTCTATCTACCGTGGGCCTGCCAAAGTGATCCAAATCTCAAAGGTTGGGATGTCGTTTATGAAGTGCCGCCACATGTTAGACCACCTCCCCCCAATGAAGAGGATTATGAACCTCACATTAATCCAGACACATATGAAGGAGAATTCTTCCAAGAAACACGTCTTTCCAAAAAACGTTTCAAGAACCGCTCTACTTCACCTCAGAACATTGAAGTAGACAGCGGCAGTGAATCCGAGCCTGAACCGGAACAAGAAGAGCCGGAACAAGAAGAGGTTACTGCTGCGGATGACCTGTCAATGCTTGACCGATTACGTACATGAGGCCTTCCACATGTTGATGCATTTATTGATGATGATGATGAGCACGTCATTACTGATAGTGATGATGATGATGCATTTATTGACCCCGAAGCATATATAGACGATGATGATGCATTTATTAATGATGACGATGAAGATTAATATTATAGTTCATGTCAGGTATTCAATTATTATTATGTACATATATATTATTAATTGGTTCATGTTAGGTATTCAATTTTTTATTATGTTCATGATGATGATACACTTAAATTATATTCATGTCAGGTATTCATTTTTTTAATGTTGTACTAACTTCGTTTACTCTTTGTCATTGCAGGTGTTGACAGATGGTGGGCGCGGGTCGAGAGCGCTCCGAGGCTCCTTCCTCGGCGCGTGGTGGGAGGGGTACTTCCATCCCACCCCACCACCTCCGGAGAGCGCTGGATCTCAGTATGCAGACACCGGTGGGCGCTTCTTCTTCGACCGGGAGAGGTCGGGGGGGGGGAAGAAGGTTGGTAGAGGTGGACGTGGCGGCGGGAGAGGTAGGAAGGCTGCTACTACGCCTTCCTCGCCGCCACCCCCAGCTGATTCACCCGACCACAGGAGTGCTCCGTCTGAGATGGAGCAGTCTGAGGTGCAGCCGTCTCGGACTCCGGTCCACGAGCCTCAGGCCGACGAGCCTACGACAGATGAGGCTACGACAGACGCGCCTACGGCCGACGAGCCTGGGGCCGACGAGCGTCGGGCCGCCGAGCCTTCGTCCCACGAGACTGGGGATCACGCTGAGTCGCAGCAGAACCCAGGTGCGGGCTCGTCGAGTGGCCGTGCTGAGGGTGGCTATAGTTCTGATAGCTATAGCGAGAGTGAGTGGGTTAAGGGGCGCAAAGTCTACCAGCGTGGTGGTACAAAGCTCCCGCCCACCCCGGCGACCCTCGACCAGAGGTGGTTGATTGCGCCGCAGGGGGAGAAGTAAGTGCATTTACTCTTTTTTAACCTTTTGTCTTCACGTTTCTTCGAATATCGAATGCGTTGGCCTTGTCATACTGCAGGTCTTGGACACACGGGCCTGGTTGCCGCAAGCCCAACAGTGTCCTTGGCGTGATTTGTCGCCAGAGCTTCCCGGGGTGGGTCACGTTGCCCGGTGAGGGCCGGGTTCCAGAGCTAGGAATGACCTGGGAGCACTACTTGGCTGCCCCGGCCCCGCCGGGGCATAGGATCGGCGATGTCGAGTGCCACACGGTCGCCGACATTGTGATCCAGACGTTTTGGGTAATTTCTCCTTTGCCGTCTACGTTGTGTTTTCTTCTTTGATTGGCAACCCTAGTGATTGTACTAATCCGTGTTTTCTTGTTTGATTGCAGACCTTCTACAGGTGTGCTGAGGGACAGGAGGAGGCCGCGGCTCGGGTTATCAACAACGAGTGCAGGCGCCTACTTCAAAACTTTTGGCACGAGGCTCGGACGCAGGCTATTCGAGACTACTACGCCTCGACTGGTATTCGGAGGAAAAAAGAGAAGTGCCGCCTCAAGTATCTGAGTAAGGAGAAGTACATGAAGGTAATTACCTATTCTTAAGGCCTTGTACTTAGTTCCTTGATTTGATTCGTATGCGTAGTGCTCAAATTTCTCTTGCTTAACTTAGGTGCCCTCGAGATGGTGTGCGGATAGGATGGACTGTTGGGAGGCGTTGGTGGATGAGTGGTGCACTCCCCAATGGCGCAACGTCCACGACGGTGCAAAGGAGAAGCGTGCCCAAATGAAAGGTGTCCCACACCATCTAGGCAGCGTCAACCTACGTGGGTTCGGGGAAAACTGGGTATGTGGTTTGCTTCATGATTCATGCAAATTCATTCTTCATGCTAGCTTGAGCCCTTAACTAATACTCTGTTCCTCTCTTTTAGGCGCGGCACAACAAGGCTCCAGTGCCAGAGCTGTTCGACCTCTATGCCATGTCCAATACTGCCTCGTACAAGAAGGCCAAGGCATTCTCTGAGTCTGACCTCGATGATCCAGAGAAATTCAGCAACCGCGCCTCCCACAACAAGCTTGTGAGGTACAAAGACGAGGGGAAGGCGAGGAAAGGGCCGTAGTTTAACCCGAGCCAGCAACCTCTTGATCCAGAGCTGGTGATGATATCTGGTGGCGGGAGGCACCATGGCTTGTTAGCCATTGGGGATGGACTGATACGTTGTACTAGCACTCTCCCGCAGATCAAGAAGCGCCAGACCAGCTCCGATCCTGAGATAAGGCCTCGTGCACGGCCAATGGAGCTCGAATTCCAGGTTAGTTATACGGACTCAGATACCTTTCCTCCATTACATTGTGTGTGCGGCCGTCGATGATTACAATGCTAACGAGTGGTGTTGCAGGCTGCTATTGAGGCAGAGAGAGCGAAGACCCAGGCTGCTCTTGAGGAAGCAGAAGCGAGGACCCAGGCGCTTCTAGAGGAAGAGAGACGGCAGGCGGCGGCGAGGGAGAGGGAGGCGGAGGAGAGGACGGCTAAGCTATTGGAGGAGGAGAGGAACCGGAACGAGGCGGGTCAACGGGCCCTATACGAGCTCTTCGTGGTAAGTTTCTTCTGCATATTAGCCAAATCATGCACGTAATGTTCCTTTCATTACTAACTAATATGACTGACTCGAGAAAACCAAATGTGCAGAGCATGTGCGAAAAGAATGGCACGACCCCTCCGCCGATGCCAGTCATTGCTCCGGCGGGCACGGTGAGTTTCATTTGAATGGTCATTAGTTACTAGTCTTCACATTTGAGTTGCATCATGCTAACGATACACTGCAAATGATCTTTGGTGCAGCATAACTCCCGACAAGCATCGACCGATGCTTCTCCGTCTGCCACTGGCGCGACCGGTCCTTCACCTACATCTAAGTGATGACGGTAAGTTTTCCCAAGTGTTTAGCTTAACAAAATGACTCAATATGCTTAACTAGCTAAAAAATGACATAACAACATTAATTAGCTCCAAAATGACCTATTTAACCTAGGATAGCTCTAAAATGACGTATACTTAGCATTTATTTCTCCAAAAATGGATTTATATGCTTAGCTAGCTCAAAAATGACATAATAACCTTAATTAGCTCAAAAATGACCTATTTAACCTAGGATAGCTCTAAAGTGACCTATATACTTACCATTTATTCCTCCAAAATGACTCAATATGCTTACCTAGCTAAAAATGACATAACAACCTTAATTAGCTCCAAAATGACCTATTTAACCTAGGATAGCTCTAAAATGACCTATACTTAGCATTTATTCCTCCAAAAATGGATTTATATGCTTAGCTAGCTAAAAATGACATAATAACCTTAATTAGCTCTCAAATGACCTATTTAGCTCCAAAATGACCTATTAAGTCATTTAGGAGCATATTAAGTCATTTAGGAGCATATTAAGTCATTTTGGAGCATATTAAGTCATT